>APFE030994551.1:550-21008 GCA_000404065.3 Pinus taeda | reverse complement strand
TCTGCGTGCTGGTGGATATAGGATGGAATTCAATTCTTGGCTATTTACAATGAATAAAATTTCATGGGTACTTCCTGAATCAATCAACACTATTACCTTTTTCTTCTTGATTTGTCCTTCTATCTTGATGGTTCGAGGAGTTGTAATTCCCACCAATGCATTACAAGATATGGTCGGATTCATTTGTTCTTCATCTAGGCTTTGTTCCTGGAGTATATCTCTTCTTTTGACCTTTCTTGCTCCTTTTCTTCTTCCTCTTCACAATCTATGTAGAATAATTTCTTCTCAGCACACTTATGACCTTTAGTGTATTTGCTATCACAACTGTAACAAAGCCCTTTGCTCTTTTTTTTTCCAATTGTTGTGGTATCAACCTTATAGGTTGTGGAAGACTAGCGGCAACAACACTTCCGTCTTTATAGATAGTGGTATGCTTCCTGGTTGCCATAATTTTTCTTTCCATTTTTCTTGCTAACCTGAATGCCTTCTCTAATGAATCAGGTTCCCAAGGCGAACATCATGTTGGATATTATCCTTTAAAGACCCTATGAACACATCAATCCTATGCTCCTCTGAAATATTTTTTACCCGTATGTTCAATTTTTGGAACTCCTCAATGTGCTCCATTATTGAACCCTTTTGTTTGAGACTTATCAATTGGCTAAAAAAAGTGTTGCTTTTTGTATCCTCACGATGTGCTGTCAATTCTTCCATAAAAATTGCCCAAGTGATACTTTGTTTATGAGAGCAAAGCCATTGATACCATACAAACTGATTTGGTTCCAAATATAAAGTTGCAATACGTACCTTTTGTGTGTTTTGCACATTATTGAGATCGAAAAATTGCTCAATCTGTAGTATCCATGTTGCCGGATCCTTGCCATCAAACTTCCTGTTGTGCTATACAACAACCCCCCATTTCATAAAATCTTACTTTAGAAAATTATAATTTGAAATGGGTCCCTTTTAGATCAAATTGGTATTAATCCATCACTCTTCTAAAGGTTCGGAAATAAACAAAACATTTTAAAACCTTTTGAAATACTCAGTCTTAAAAATAAAACGAATAATTCTTTATTATTGCGATAAAGCGATCGCAAGATCGCATATCGCAACAACAAAGGATGCATAACCATGACCCACTGATTTTCCCCGATGCGATAAAAGTGAGTAGCCAACGGATATCGGGAAAACAAATAATAAAAGGCCCCTCCCCTTTGCTCCGATGCGATATCGCAATCGGAAATCGCGGAATGCGACATGAACGTAACAAACTCTCCTCCTTCAAACTCCCGATGCGAGTCAAGCGATATCGCTATCGGCGATCGGGGATTCCATAAAAATTAAATAAAATTGCCCAAGGCTTCCTCCGATTGCCGATTGCGATGAACCCAAACGCGACTTTCGAAAAGGATCGATATGATTTCGCTATATTATATTAATTATCATTGAAAGCCTTTTCTCTTCCCGATAGAGATTTTCTCGCGTCCAACCGCCAAAAAATCAAATCCACGCTTAAACTATTATTCGGCAAATAAAGGATATAATGAGCATTTAAATGATTGACAGGTTTTAACGACCAATTAATGAGCAGTTATTCCTAAATCCTTTCAGAGATTGTATCTGCGGGAGCCTTATGATAAATCTTCCATTATTCATTGATTGACACAATTCCCCCATACTTGGTTTTCGCCATCTATTCTCTGCATTACGTTCATTTTTCTCTTGCGCAGAGTTTCTCCGCAGTAACGATTCCAGACCAAATGGGAAAGAAATCTAAGAAGTCTGGAACGACTTCAGCTTCTATGGTAACAGGACAACATGCCACCGATCCGAGACCAAGCAAAAAGGGATTAATCTCAGATACCACATGTCTCGGCCTTGGCAGCACTACTTGGCAAAATATTTACAACCTGGTTGAAGCCGAGGAACCTCAGCAAACATCGGTACAAGCTACAGTAGGTTCAAGCCGAAAATCTGATGCTACTTTAAAAGATTTGGCTGATTCCTACCTACATAGGATAGCAGCTCGAGAGCAAATTCTTCCGTATACGGATGTGGTGAGATGGTCAATTGAGGAAATTCCAATTACGGACAGAACATTCTGCACTGTTGATGGGAGAGTATTTGGTTCATTTCAGCCTAATGATTTCAGACAAATGTACCATTTTCCCGAACCAGAGAAGAAGTACAATAAAGCATTTCCGGAGAAGTTTCGAGATGAGAATGAAATCGAGTTAGGGCCTATACGAGAATGGAGACAGAACCTGACGAAACACAAACATGTGTCTTCAGGTAAGTACTCCGTCGACTCCTTATGCTCTCCTTATTGTTATGCTGGAGTCATGATGTGTCGATTGTGGGGATTGCATGATTCTTCAAAATTTTCCATAGAAATGGTACCTTTGATGGAAGCGACATGTAATAATGCAATCATGGATTGGGGGACTATATTATCAGATAAGTTGGCTACAGCTATTCTTGAATTCAGAAACAAATCCCGTGTTACTGATAGGTTCATCCCTCCATTTTATTTTAGTGCCTATATTTTGGATACCCTCTGTTTTAATTCCGAGTTTGCTGTGTTAGGGTGGAGATGGACTCCACAGGACCTTATGCCTATTCATATCTACCACCAAAAACTATGGAAAGCTCATTATAAACACCATTTATACCAAGTCTGCAATGGATTCATGCTACCTATTTACTATGCAATTTTTGATAAACGTACCCCTAAGATCTCCTCTCAGGCTGAGATTGACTTGACAGCCTTAGGAACCTGGTTTGGAGAAGAAAAATTCACTTATGTAAGAGTTTTTGGCAGTCAGGCCAGACCTCATGTCCTCCCCTTGTACATACCAGACAAGCTATTAGCTCGTGAAATAACATATCAGCTTACAACTGCATCAGCCTCAAAAACTCTCAGAAATTCAAAGAAGCAAGTTTGGCCTCCTTTTCCTCTAAGGTGTGGCGTTTATACTCTGCATGATTATAAAAATGCAGAGAAAGAGGCAGAAAAAATTAACATCCTAAGTCTCGCCACTTTGCCTAATAGACGTTTCGACCCGAAGAAAGTCATCTATAATGCTCTAGATCAAGCCAAGCTCACTAAATTTGAACATAAGGAAGATGAGTTTGATGACATGTTCTCCTCCGCCGAGTCAATATTCCAGATGCAACAACTAGCTAGAATGAGATACCATGATGACGGGTTAGTAGAATTTAATAAACTTAGAGAGCAGAGGTTGCAAACTCTGCCTCTAGATTTGTTAGCTACTACCCTGATGATACAGTCAAGCGAGCCTGAGCAGCAGCTTACCAGCAAACCTCCTGCTACATCCGAAATCTTTGAAGAAGTCCAGAGAAGAGAGCAGGAGGAACTCCGGAGGTTAGAACAGGAAGAGGCACAAAGGAAAGAACAAGAAGAGGCCAAGAGGAAAGACAGAGAGGAAGCATAAAAGAAAGAACATGAGAGAATACGGGAAGAAGAACAGAAAAAGCAGCAGGAGCAGAGCAGCAAGGAGGTGAATGTTGATACTCAAGTGGACCCAAGATTGCTCGAAGAATGGCAACAATTTAATATAATTATAGGCAATCTTGAGACCTCAATGGACGCCGAAACATCCAAAGCTGCCGATACACAAGATACAACATCAAAGGAGGTTCCAAGCAAAGGAACCAGCGGTCTACCCCCAACTACAGTAGTAGAAATAATTCCGAAGAATCCTTCCGATCAAATTATTTTGCAGGTGGAGGACATTCCTCCACTAGATGTTTTCTATAGCCCAAAACACATAGCTGTAATAAAGCGACAGCGGAAAAGGAGAAGGATTGATCAACCTTCTCTGTTCCCTGAACAAACAATAACAACCAATGTGGTATGGAGAGAAGAATTCGACCCCTCCGATGACCTGACAAAGTTATCTCAATATGCCGATGCCTATTCGGCAGCCACCATGGATAAGGCATTGTAGGTAAGCAATTTGTTGAAAGAAAAGGATCAAGTGATCGCTTCACTACAAGCACAACTATCGGAAGAACAACAGAAGTCAGAACAGCTACAACAACAATTGTCCACACAACAAGAGTTAAATAACCAGCTCAACAAACAGTTGCATGAAGAGTAGCAGAGGATCGATTCGAGAGCAATCCAGAGACAGAAGGAACTATCAGAGGCATTATCAAAGTTGAAGGTGATGAATGAACATATGGAAAAGACAAAAGATGAGCGAATTGCTCAATTATCAGCTCAAGTAGAAAGGTTCAAGAGCCTTCCCCAGCCTGCCGAGTTCAGAGCAGAGGCAATGCAAATTAACAAGGCATTAATAACACAAATAAGATTGTTATGTCATGAAATTGCCCAAGTTGAACCTCTGTGCGACATAACAACGTCTATAATAGACAAATCAGTTGATGCCATGCAGGATTTAGAGCAAGTCGACGACACTTTGACAGATTTTCTTACTTGGCAGGACTCCAATGAGGGACAGGCAGCAAACTTGCCCAAAATATTAGAATCCCATAAGGAAATCCTATTCGCGGAGTGGCAGTCCCAATTAATGAAAGCAGAGAGAGATGTTTCTAGATGCAAGTTATCTATGAGCAATTTAATTGACTTGATCAATAATACTCTCTATTTATCTAACATGATTTCTCAATGTACACCAGGTAAACTATTATCAGCCAAGACTTTGGAGCAGTCATGTAACCAAGAACTAGAAAATAATGGGAGATTGATCTCAGGAATTAAAAGTTTAACTTGGAACACCTATTGGTTGTTCATAGTAAAACCATACAGTTAGAGAGCCGCCCTCAAATGCCTAACGGATGCAATCGGGTGTATCGTTCCCGATATACATGATGCCACCTATGCTGCTCAAATTAATTCTCGTCTCAGCCGCCCTCAAGAAGTGGAGCCAATGCTGGCAATATGCCAACTCAGGACAAAGGGCAAACGGCCAAAAGGATGAATTATCGTTGCCGATTACCATATCACTATGGGAGAGATATTTAAGATCGGATTATACCAATTTAGTAGCATTTTAATTTTCTAGTTTGTTAGCTTAGTTTAGTATTTATAGACCCTTTCATGTATTTAGAAAGGGTCGTAAGTTTTTGTATATGACTTAAGCCTGAAGTTGCACTATTGTACTTCAGGCATATTCTTTTATGAAAACTGGACCAATTTTTCCAAATTTTGATAACGAAGCTTTGATGTGAATGTGGACTATTGCCTTTATTTAAAAGTATTTCTGAATCGGAAGAAGGAATTCAAATTGCAATTGGCGTAGGGAATAATTCGTAACTCATATGGTACTATTATCTATGTCTGAATTTATTCCTTTTATGTGAATTGTTGTTTGGTCATTTTTGCTATTATTAAATATGTGAATGTGTTTTAACAGTAAACTTTATACTTTCCACTATTGGATGTTTACGGTTTGTTATTCTCTCAATCATGCATGTATCGGTAATATAAAAGAGAAGTGTAATATTGTTTTATCAATTACTTCGTTCAACTATTTGAATGAAGCAATTATCATTTAAATGAATGTATTTGTTTATTGAATAGTGTCATCTATATGCCTATCAACAAACACAGATCATTAAATGTTGCACTTAAGAATAGAAGCTTCCCGGGATAAAATAGTCATTTACGTTTTCGCTCATAGAATAAGTCCGCCATTTATTATCACTTATTAGAAAACCAGTCATTCATTCACCCCCTTTTATTCATTTATGGGAAACTGGTCCCATTATATCCAGTCGGAGCCACCATCCCAAACGGAAAAGGAGCTGTATTAAGGTCCGGACCAGGTGGTTATCCCCGATGTTGATGTAACGATTTTCGGGGCATCAACACTTCCTCATATCGATTTTTGGAATATGATGGGTCTTCGATCCCACATTAGAGTCTATGGAATCATGATTAACATTTCTTTTGTTCTCATCATGAGTTCCCTTTACTACCCTTTCACCCTTACTAGCAGAGACCTCAACAAAGAAACATTATAGGAATTTTAAGAAACCTGAGTCAAAGCCTCAAAATGTTATATCCAATGTAGATTCAGGTCCTGAGGAAGAAGAAGAAGAAGAAACAATTGCACCATCCGATGAATTCGAAAAAGAGGAATTCGTTGAATGCCATGGAATGTGGGACTTCATATTGCCTAACTCCGATACCGAAACTAAACAAGAAGCCTTTCCTGTGACTACCAGGAGCAAAAGTGCCCCTGAACCTGTCCAGGCAAGTTCAAAGAAAAGGAGTGCAGGTACCAATACTACAAAGGAAAAGGTACCCACAAGGAAGCCAGCTGCAACAGTGCCTCAAAATCAACCATCATCCTCCAATATACCTACATCATCTAAGACGTTGGTAGTATCAGATTCAATGGATTATAATATTGTTGATGATATGAAAAATACTAAGGCAAACATCACCATGTTTGAACTCAACAAATTAAAACATCAACAAAAATTGCTTCTCAAAGAACTTAATGCAGTTCCTTCTTCGCCTCTTCCCAGTACTAAAGCTACAAGTGATTCAAGACAACCACCTTCTGGTAGAGTTGAGGCTACTGATACAATTCTAATTGGAGACGGATCAAATTCCCATACCCCTCCTTTCCTCTTAACGTACGAAATCTACAATCGAAATCTACATAACTGCTTGATTGACTCTGGGGCATCATCCAATATAATGCCAGCTTCAGTTTGTTCTAAACTGAACATAGAACCCCAAAAGTCCTCAATTCACATTGTGCAGTTAGATAGAACCAAAGTCCAGGTTTTAGGGGAAATAAACTTTGTTACAATCAGGTTATCGGCTGATCCACGAGTGGTTCATAGAATTGATATCTTAATCGCTGATATACCTGAGTTTTATGGTTTAATCTTGAGCAGGGATTGGTCTGAAAAGCTCCATGGGTATATTTCTATCGATTAGTCTCATATGTGGCTGCCCTACAAGGGAAAGCCAAATCAAATAAAAATCAACCGGGAGAAACACATGACCCATACTGTTACAGAGTTCGAATAGGAGAATCAACCAGTTGCATTTAACAATAACATTTTGGGAAACTATTCTTCTGAATCATTCTTTGGCAATTATATTGCCTAACCATCTCCTTTCTCGGTAAACAATTTCACATCACAAATCGAATTTTTTTCACAAACTGACAGATCAAGATGTGTTAATGTTACTGAGAATTTTGTAAATAAAAATGTTGATAATTCTTTATTTTGGTCTTTATATTTTGACGGTTCAAAATCTAGTGAAGGATCGGGAGCAGGGTGTATTTTAGTCAGCCCCGAGGGAGAAAAAACAATGCTTTCTTGTAGATTAGAATTTGAATGCACGAATAATACAACTGAGTATGAAGCCTTGGTGCAAGGATTATACAAAGTTATCAGCCTGAAAGTTCAATATTTAAAAGTGTTTGACGATTCAGAGATTGTTATAAAACAAGTTCAAAATACAATCCATTGTCTCTCTAATCACCTCAAACACTATTAGTCTTTAGTCCAGGAACTTTTATCTCATTTCTTAGCATTCAGTATTTCACCTATTCCCAGATCCCAGAATGCAGCAGCTGACCTATTGGCCGATGTTGCTTCTAAACTCCTGCCTCCTGAAGATTATAGTCTAGATAGATTTTCAGTAGAGTTTATTTTTAGGCCATCAATTCTTGACAATATCACCAATTGGCGAGTGTTCAACCACGATAAAGACATTCTACATTTCTTAACTTCCAAATAATCCTACAATGATAAGATCATTGATGAAAGTGATCATGATCTTCAGATGAAAGAAAAGTATGAGGAAAACTCAATACCAAGACCTGTGGTTAAACTTGAAGATCTCTATGACATTAAAGACAGGTTCAAACATGTAACCAATTCAAAAATCCAAAGTTCTACCTTAAGGTTTGAATTGATAAATCTTGGTACTAAGCAGAACCCTCAAAATATCAATTTAGGATTAGGACTTTCTGAATAGGAAAGAACATCATTTATTAGATTATTAAGAAAAAATAAACATGCCTTCGCTTGGAAGTATGATGATTTAAAAACATATGATACATCTATCATACAGCATACCATTCCAATGCTACTTGAACAAAAACCAGTTCAACAAAAATTGAGGAAAATACATCCAAACTTAGAGAGTCAGATAAAATCAGAACTCAATAAACTCTTAAAAGCAAAGATTATTTTTCCTGTTCGACACTCAAACTAGGTATCCAACATGGTGCATGTTAGGAAGAAAAATGGTGAAATCGGGATTTGTATAGATTTCAGAAATCTGAATAAGGAAAGTCAAAAAGATAATTTCCCATTACCTACCATGGAGCAAATACTCCATTCAGTAGCAGGTTCTGAACTAATGTCCTTTCTAGACGATTTTTCAGGATACAACCAAGTTCTGGTTCATCCTGATGACAGACTCAAAACTACTTTCAGAAAAAAATGGGGAACTTACGCCTATCAGAAAATTCCTTTTGGAATTATTAACGCAGGAGCTACATTCCAAAGAGCAATGGATATAGCCTTCAAAGGATTGATCAACAAAACAGTAGTCGTCTATTTAGATGATATTACTGTATTTTCTAAAAAGAGATCTAACCATTTACATGATTTGAATCAAATCTTTGAACGCTGTAGAAGGTATGGTATTTTCACTTAATCCCAAAAAATCCTTCTTTGCTCTAGATCAAGGAAAGCTCTTGGGCTTTATTGTTTCCAAAGATGGTATTTATATTGATCCTGACAGGATTAAAGAAATTTCTGAAATCCCATTTCCTCATAACAAAAAATCTATGCAATCATTTTTAGGTCAGATCAACTTTGTCAAAAGATTTGTTCCCGATTTTTCTCATATCATTTTACCATTACAAACCATGATTAAGAAAAATTCAGTGTTTAGATGGAGGGCTGTGGAAAAAGAAGCATTTGATTTAATCAAGCAATCAATAATCAATGCCCCCGCTTTAAACAACTAATTTTTCTAATCATTTCACATTGTACACTATCGCGTCCAATTTATCTTATGCAGCGATACTCACTTAGATCAATTATCACAACTTGGAAGCACCGATTTCATTCTTTAGTTCAAATTTTCAGGGTGCAGAACTAAATTACTCCGAAGTTGAAAAACAAGCCTTTGTTGTGTATAAAGCCATCAAACACTATAGGCCCTTCCTTCTAAAAGCCCATACAAAAGTAATAGTTCCTTTTTCTGCAGTAAGGCAATTACTGATCCAAAGAGAATTAGGTGAAAAAAGGGCAAATTGGGTTACAACACTTCAAGAACATGACTTGGAAATCAAGCCAGCAAAGATTGTTAGAGGCCAAGGTTTTTGCGGGTTATTAGCAGGAGCATCCAACATTCCGGAATCAGGTGATACAGATCATATTGAAGAAATCAACCAGATAAGTATTACCGATTCTGAATCTCAATATGCAGATTTAATCTTTTATTTGAAAAATGGGCATGCACCTCCTAATATTTCTTATAAAAACAAACGGGCTATTAGATTGAAGTCAAAAAACTTCGTTATCATTGATGATGTGCTTTTTAGGCAAAACTAAGATTCAGTTTTATTAAGATGCCTAGAGAAACCTGAAGCACAAAAGGTTTTGCAGGAGCTACACGATGGACCAACTGGAGGACATTTTGGAGCTGACACAACAGCTCATAAAATCATCCATGCTGGATATTACTGGCCCGCCTTATTCAGAGATACCCATGAGTATGTAAGGAAATGCCGAAGTTGTCAAGTCTCGAGTGGAAGACAAAGGAAACCAGCTTTTCCTTTGCAACCAGTTCATATCGATCAACCTTTTGAACAATGGGGACTAGACATCATTGGGGAGATAACTCCACAATCCTCCAAACAACATAAGTATATCCTTACTGCTACTGATTACTTTACCAAGTGGGTTGAAGCAATTCCATTAAAGACAACAAACTCTCAAGGAATTATAGAATTCATAGACCAGTTCATCTTTACCAGGTTTGGTGTCCCAAATGCTCTTGTTTTTTATAATGCATCTTATTTTTTTGGAAATGACATGTTTGAGTTTGCTACCAAAAGAGGATTTAAATTGAAATATTCTGCAAATTACTATCCCCAGGGTAATGGTCTGGTAGAATCTACCAATAAAAATCTACTCAAAATCATTAAGCGAACTATCAAACAAAATCATAAAAACTGGCACAAATCTTTAGTATTCGCACTATGGGCTGATAGAATAACACAGAAGGCCTCTATAGGTACTTCCCCATTCAGCCTTGTCTACGGGAAAGAAGCAGTACTACCGACCAATTTAGTGCTTCCTTCTCTAGCCCTAGTTCAGTTTATTCAAGAAAGACCCTCTTCTTCTATCCAACTCAGACATGATCAAATTTTAAAATTATAAGAAGAAAGAGAAAAGGCCAAAATTACTCATGATAAACATCAGCAGATAATCAAGTTATCATTTGATTCAGCTTTGTCTAGTTCTAAATAGTTGCAGGTTGGTGATCTAGTTCTAAAATGGGACAAAGCACATGAGGATAAAGGTAAACACACCAAATTCCAAAAGATGTGACTTGGACCATTTCAGATCAGCAAGAAGATAGGCCATTCAACATTCATATTACAAGATCTATCTGGAAAGAGGGACTCTCTTCCTGTTAATGGCCTCATCTTAAAGAAATTCTTCAATTGAGGAGGTAACCCCTTCTATTTTAAATTCAGTAGGATTTGCAATATTTAGGACCATTAGGAAATAAAGTTGTAACATAGCTTCTATTGGCCTTTGCTATATTGAAATGTTGCTCGGAAGAAGTAATTTTAATATTTACTTTTGTAAAATAGAAATCTTAAACAAAATGAACAATTTCTAGGAAATTAGGTATATTAACATTCTGAAAACCCCATTTTATTTTTGTGAAAATCCTCTCAAGATTTAGAACTACTGTAAATCATTTTAATGTTTTCAAACTGGCCATAAAAGGGTTACCAATATCAAAACAGAGACTAATTCAATCTTAGCATCCTCAACTCTTACCTTGTCATCCATTTTCTTTTAAGGAGAAAATTGTTCGTCCCATTCATTCAAGTATATGATTACTCAGAGTATATTTCTAAAATATCTGATATAAAGATAAGGGGTCTTATTACAATTCTACTTACCATGATCATTGGGAAATAATCTAACCGACATTACCAACACTGCATACCAAAACAGGGTAATGGCTTATAAGCATAAGACAAGGGGTCTCATCACGAGCCAGCTTGCTCGATTAGATTACAACCAGTGAATGGCATTGTCAAATCAGCTGGCAACCAAACCAGGACAATGGCTTTTTATCTTACAAAAAATGGAAAAGAAAAGAAAGAAATACAAAATATGAAAACATGTTTTGAATTCATTCTTTTAATCATACTCTGAGATGGAAGGGGTCGTGAACAATCAAATGGTTAAAATGTATCCCTGTCGAAACTATGAACATTTGCTGGCAGCAGAGGCTCTACCTGTGACAAAGGACTCAACTAAAAAGGCTAAGTTGGAAAAGTGTTTTGTTTTATCATTATCAACCAATAAAGGCCAATTTAAAACTTAGAATGTATTTAGTTTTAACAAGAGAAAGAATTAGCAAAAACATCCCTTTATTATATTCAGAATGTGTGTATACTTATTTATATTAGAACTTTCCTTTTTGATAAGGTATCTATGTAAAGAAAGTTCAAAAAATTCCAATAACTTTTTCAGAGATAACTGTTTCTTCCAGCGAATCGCCAATTGTTGTGCTATACAGCAACCCCCCATTCCATAAAATCTTACTTTAGAAAATTATAATTTGAAATGGGTCCCTTTTAGATTAAATTGGTATTAATCCATCACTCTTCTAAAGGTTCGGAAATAAACAAAACATTTTAAAACCTTTTGAAATAATCGGTCTTAAAAATAAAACGAATAATTCTTTATTATTGCGATAAAGCGATCGCAAGATCGCATATTACAACAACAAAGGATGCATAACCATGACCCATTGATTTTCCCCGATGCGATAAAAGCGAGTAGCCAATGGATATCGAGAAAACAAATAATAAAAGGCCCCTCCCCTTTGCTCCGATGCGATATCGCAATCGGCAATCGGGGAATGCGACATGAACGTAACAAACTCTCATCCTTCAAACTCCCGATGCGAGTCAAGCGATATCGCTATCAACGATCGGGGATTCCATAAAACTTAAGTAAAATTGCCCAAGGCTTCCTCCGATTGTCGATTGTGATGAACCCAAACGCGACTTTCGAAAAGGATCGATATGATTTCGATATATTATATTAATTATCATTGAAAGCCTTTTCTCTTCCCAATAGAGATTCGCTCGCGTCCAACCGCCAAAAAATCAAATCCACGCTTAAACTATTATTCGGCAAATAAAGGATATAATGAGCATTTAAATGATTGACAGGTTTTAACGACCAATTAATGAGAAGTTATGCCTAAATCCTTTCAGAGATTGTATCCGTGGGAGCCTTATGATAAATCTTCCATTATTCATTGATTGACACAATTCCCCCATACTTGGTTTTCACCATCTATTCTTTGCATTACGTTCATTTTTCTCTTGCGCAGAGTTTCTTCGCAGTAACGATTCCAAACCAAATGGGAAAGAAATCTAAGAAGTCTGGAACGACTTCAGCTTCTATGGTAACAGGACAACATGCCACCGATCCGGGACCAAGCAAAAAGGGATTAATCTCAGCTACCACATGTCTCGGCCTTGGCAGCACTACTTGGCAAAATATTTACAACCTGGTTGAAGCCGAGGAACCTCAACAAACATCGGTACAAGCTACAGCAGGTTCAAGCCGGAAATCTGATGTTACTTTAAAAGATTTGGTTGATTCCTACCTACATAGGATAGCAGCTTGAGAACAAATTCTTCCGTATACGGATGTGGTGAGATGGTCAATTGAGGAAATTCCAATTACGGACAGAACATTCTGCACTGTTGATGGGAGAATATTTGGTTCATTTCAGCCTAATGCTTTCAGACAAATGTACCATTTGCCCGAACCAGAGAAGAAGTACAATAAAGCATTTCTGGAGAAGTTTCGAGATGAGAATGAAACCGAGTCAGGGCCTATACGAGAATGGAGATAGAACCCGACGAAACACAAACATGAGTCTTTAGGTAAGTACTCCGTCGACTCCTTATGCTCTCCTTATTGTTATGTTGGAGTCATGATGTGTCGATTGTAGGGATTGCAAGATTCTTCAAAATTTTCCATAGAAATGGTACCTTTGATGGAAGCGGCATGTAATAATGAAATCATGGATTGGGGGACTATATTATCGGATAAGTTGGCTACAACTATTCTTGAATTCAGAAACAAATCCCGTGTTACTGATAGGTTCATCCCTCCATTTTATTTTAGTGCCCATATTTTGGATACCCTCTGTTTTAATTCCGAGTTTCCTGTGTTAGGGTGGAGATGGACTCCACAGGACCCTATGCCTATTCATATCTACCACCAGAAACTATGGAAATCTCATTATAAACACCATTTATCTCATTATAAACACCATTTACTATGCAATTTTTGATAAACCTGCCCCTAAGATCTCCTCTCAGGCTGAGATTGACTTGACAGCCTTAGGAACCTAGTTTGGAGAAGAAAAATTCACTTATGTAAGAGTTTTTGGCAGTCAGGCCAGACCTCATGTCCTCCCCTTGTACATACCAGACAAGCTATTAGCTCGCGAAATAGCATATCAGCTTACAACTGCATCAGCCACAAAAACTATCAGAAATTCAACGAAGCAAGTTTGGCCTCCTTTTCCTCTAAGGTGTGGCGTCTATACTCTGCATGATTATAAACATGCAGAGAAAGAGGCAGGAAAAATTAACATCCTAAGTCTCGCCACTCTGCCTAATAAACGTTTCGACCCGAAGAAAGTCATCTATAATGCTCTAGATCAAGCCAAGCTCACTAAATTTGAACATAAGGAAGATGAGTTTGATGACCTGTTCTCCTCCGCCGAGTCAATATTCCAGGAGCAACAACTAGCTAGAATGAGATACCATGATGAAGGGTTAGTAGAATTTAATAAACTTAGAGAGCAGAGGTTGCAAACTCTGCCTCTAGATTTGTTAGCTACTACCCCGATGATACAGTCAAGCGAGCCTGAGCAGCATCTTACCAATAAACCTCCTGCTACATCCGAAATCTTTGAAGAAGTCCAGAGAAGAGAGCAGGAGGTACTCCGGAGGTTAGAACAGAAATAGGCACAGAGGAAAGAACAAGAAGAGAAAAAGAGGAAAGACAGAGATGAAGCAGAAAAGAAAGAACAGGAGAGAATACGGGAAGAAGAACAGAAAAAGCAGCAGGAGTAGAGAAGCAAGGAGGTGAATGTTGATACTCAAGTGGACCCAAGATTGCTCGAAGAATGGCAACAATTTAATACAATTATAGGCAATCTTGAGACCTCAATGGACGCCGAAACATCCAAAGTTGTCGATACACAAGAGACAGCATCAAAGGAGGTTCCAAGCAAAGGAACCAGTGGTCTACCCCCAACTACAGTAGTAGAAATAATTCCGAAGAATCCATCCGATCAAATTATTTTGCAGGTGGAGGACATTCCTCCACTAGATGTTTTGTATAGCCCAAAACACAGGGCTGTAATAAAGCGAAAGCGGAAAAGGAGAAGGATTGATCAATCTTCT
Organism: Pinus taeda; assembly: GCA_000404065.3. Lineage (NCBI taxonomy): Eukaryota > Viridiplantae > Streptophyta > Pinopsida > Pinales > Pinaceae > Pinus > Pinus taeda. Next base: position 6,279 of record APFE030994551.1, on the reverse strand, counting down.
TTGTTCCCTGAACAAAAAATAACAGCCAATGTGGTATGGAGAGAAGAATTCGACCCCTCCGATGACCTGACAAAGTTATCTCAATATGTTAGTGCCTATTCGGCAGCCACGATGGATAAGGCATCGAAGGTAAGCAATTTGTTGAAAGAAAAGGATCAAGTGATCGCTTCACTACAAGCACAGCTATCGGAAGAACAATAGAAGTCAGAACAGCTACAACAGCAACTGTCCACACAGCAAGAGTTAAATAACCAGCTCAACAAACAGTTGCATGAAGAGAAGCAAAGGATCGATTCGAGAGCAATCCAGAGACAGAAGGAACTATCAGAGGCATTATCAAAGTTGAAGGCGATGAATGAACAGATGACAAAGACAAAAAATGAGCAAATTGCTCAATTATCAGTTCAAGTATAAAGGTTCAAGAGTCTTCCCCAGCCTGTCGAGTTCAGAGCAGAGGCAATGCAAATTAACAAGGCATTAATAACATAAATAAGATTGTTATGTCATGAAATTGCCCAAGTTGAACCTATGTGCGACATAACAACGTCTATAATAGACAAATCAGTTGATACCAGGCAGGATTTAGAGCAAGCCGATGACACTTTGGTAGATTTTCTTACTTGGCAGGACTCTAATGAGCGACAGGCAGCAAACTTGCCCAAAATCTTAGAATCCCATAAGGAAATCTTATTCATGGAGTGGCAGTCCCAATTAATGAAAGCAGAGAGAGCTGTTTCTAGATTCAAGTTATCTACGAGCAATTTAATTGACTTGATCAATAATACTCTCTATTTATCTAACATGATTATCAATGTACACCAGGTAAACTATTATCAGCCAAGACATTGGAGCAGTCATGTAACCAAGAACTAGAAAAGAATGGGAGATTGATCTCAGGAATTAAAAGTTTAACTTGGGACACTTATTGGTTGTTCCTAGTAAAACCATACAGTCAGAGAGCCGCCCTCAAATGCCTAACAAATGCAATCGGGTGTATCATTCCCGATATACATGATGCCACCTATGCTGCTCAAATCAATTCTCGTCTCAGCCGCCTGTTATCACTCAGGTTGTCCCTAAGCTCCTATAGGGATACGGCCGAGGTAACCACAAACCAATCTTTGGATTGCAGGTTCTAGCCCACCTGCAATCAGAGAGGGCTCTCTCTTAATGATTCAACTTTGTTGATGATTTTAGGCTAGCTTTTGGCTCAGGGGTTTTTTGTTTGTGTTTGGATGGAAGGAAAATGCTTTCAGGCAGAGACGCAATTCATGAAGTGATAAGTTTCAAACCATTGGGCATGGAGTCATGGGTTAGGATTATCAGTGCGTTTTCTTCGTCATAAAAGGAATATGAAGCAAGATAGCTGCTCATAACACAATCTTCAAACTAAAGGATGATTGATACATAAGGAATGAGAGGCACTTAAGAATCTCTCACTCAGCTTAACAGAGGGGAGGATGATATCTATCTAGGGGCAATGAAGAATCCCTGGATAATTGTCTAAGGTTAGGGAAAACATGAGCCATATGGAATTCATATTTATGCCTAAACAGAGGAAAACATAAAGAAACAACAGAAATTGAGCATAGAGTGTATTTAAACAAATTCTAAGCTAATCTTCTTTTCTGTTGTTTAGATGGTAACTTATGAATGGAAAACAGAGGTAAGAAGCCTTATTGAGTTATGCAACAGCACGAGAATTCCATAATCATTCTTCAACCGGTAAACACAGTGAACAATCCATTCTCCAAAGCTCATAAGCAGTCTTTGATTATAGAAACTATCAGGTATTACAGTGCGAGTCTCTCCTGGAGCAAAATCAGGTAAAGATAGTTTGCTGATCAACCAACCAACCAACACTTAATACAATATTCAGGGCTGTCTTTATAGTGCAAATATCTCCAACTATTTATTACAATTGACCTAAAACAGGTCTGCAAAAAGAGCTTTCTAAACCTAAAATTGTGCCAAAATTAAATGCAGGTAAATATCTATTGAACTGGATCAAAAAGAGTGCAATGTGGCCTTTGGAGGCTCGATGCAGTACTGCTGGAATAACTGCGCTTTGGGATTTGCAGTTCTGTTTTGGTGTGAGTTAAATGTGCAATAACCATGATTTGAGAGTTTTGAGTGGCCTCGCCCCTTTCTTTGACTTTGCTAGAAGGTATTTAATTTTCACCTGCTTTGGGCCGCTATTAATATCTTCACTGATACTCTTTGCCGCTACATTGATGGTCTCTGCCGCTTTCTGATACTCTTTGACGTGCTTTCTCTCTGTAAATTTGATCTGATACTCTTTAATCTCTGTCTCTGGTCTCTTCATGTCTTCAAATCAATTTAATTTGGCAAAATCGGGCAATTTCGGGCCTTTTCGGTGCAAAACAGGCCAAGGAATCAAAAGATTCCCTAAAGATTCCCCAATATGGCCTATTTCCCGTAGCGATGCGCGCATTGAAAACTGCCTCCGTTTCTCATTCTGGGGCTCTGATGCTCGACTTTTGCTCTTGCGCGAATTTTCAATTTTTTGGCTGCTGACATCAGCAGTACGGCGGATGACGTCAGCATGCTGACGTCAGCAGTGGGGTCCTTTGGTACGGATGTGACATCAACATGCTGACGTTATCAAGGCAACGTGGCAGTACGACACGGTGACGTGGCAGGGATAGGTGGCAGGGTGACGTGGGCCGGGCGCAGGCTGGGTGAGGTGATGTGGAGGCAACATGGCAGGGTGAGGTGGCGCTCTTGTTACGTGAGGGGAGGGCGGTTTTCCTGGGCATCAGACCGCCTTTGTTGCGGAGGTGGTTTCTGTCAGGGGCGGCCAGATGCAATGGGAGGTCGCCACCTGTCCCGGTGTACGACAGTAAAACCGTCGGACGTCGGGTGGTAACCTACCACCACAATCGAGTGCGCGATGTGAACAAGGATTGTCGGATCTAGGGGAGGCGATCCGACGGCAGACGGAAAAGGGAGATGCACGGGGTTTAGTAAAGGTGCGCGCGCGTTAAAGGCTTAATATTTCGTGGCGCTGTGGGTTTTTAAATTTAGAAAATGGGCAAACTGTGTTTTGCGCGGTGAAAATTTATCAAATAAACAATAATAGTTTTCACAGAAGAATGCGCGGGGGGTTATTAGCCTTTGGAAAGGGTTTCCTTAGTGTTTGGAAGGGGTCCAGACACTTGGGAGTGGGAATTTTTGCAGAGGGAGGGCTCTTACTAAAGTCCAGGTGACTTAGTAATTCCCAGTGAGGTATTTATGGTTATATTTCAACCAGGGGGAGGGGATATTTACATAAGGGAATTATCTACATAGTTTTAGTACGGGGATAGGGAAAATATAGGGAGTTAAATAGTAGTGTCAGTAGTTAATATGGAGATGACAAGAAAGCGCTAAGTTTCAAAGATCTTAGGCTTCAAAGGGGAGATAGAGCCTTATAGAGAAAGTATGGATTCTCTTTGAGTGAAGAAGATCTTCACCGAGGCTAATGACATGAAAAATGATGAAACTAAGAGATATCAAGCAGATCTTGACCTCTTTTTGGGGAAATTAGTTAAGGATTTGGGGGAGATGGAGGAAAGGAAGTTAGTTATGCCTGTTTTGAGCTCTTTCACATAAAACTGCCTGGTGATTGTGCCCTGAGTAGAGAAGACACTTTGAAAACATAGAATTGATCAGAAATCAAGATTCTGCAACCTCAAAACTACCTACCCAGCCTATTTACCTAACATTTTTTCTTCTTTGGGTTCGGGTGCACTTAGACTTGCAGACCCATCATTTCAATTTTTTCTTTTTATGCCTTCCTATCTACAAACTACCCTTTTTTCTTCCAAGGGCCCAGATTAAGCAGTTGGGCTCCTTTGATTCTCTACCTATCTAAGAATCTGCCAAGATAAGCTGTTGGACAATTTCATTCTCTATATTCTAAAACAGGAATTGAAACCTTAGGAGACCAAGATAAGCTATTTTGGACCTCCCTTTAGCTGAAAATTGTACAAAACTGGATGACTTTTCAAAATTTTGGAAAGCAGTTAGATGAACTCTGAGTAGCCTTCTTTGTTTGGTGACTGTTTAGCAAATATGGAGCATTGCAGCATGCAAAGTATGACATATTTGGCCTGTAAAATGTCAATCATGAAATATGAGTAACCTGCTGCAGCAGGGGGCTAACACCGCCCTCAAGAAGTGGATCCAATGCTGGCAATATGCCAACTCAGGGCAAAGGGCAAACAGCAAGAAGGATGAATCATCGCTGCCAATTACCAGATCACTGTGGGAGAGATATTTAAGATCGGATTATGCCAATTTAGTAGCATTTTAATTTTCTAGTTTGTTAGCTTAGTTTAGTATTTATAGACCCTTTCATGTATTTAGAAAGGGTCGTAAGTTTTTGTATATGACTTAAGCCTGAAGTTGCACTACTTTACTTCAGGCATATTCTTTTATTAAAACTGGACCAATCTTTCCAAATTTTGATAATGAAGCTTTGATGTGAATGTGCACTATTGCCTTCATTTAAAAGTATTTCTGAATCGGAAGAAGGAATTCAAATTGCAATTGGCGTAGGGAATAATTCGCAGCTCATATGGTACTATTATCTATGTCTGAATTTATTCCTTTTATGTGAATTGTTGTTTGGTCATTTTTTCTATTATTGAATATGTGAATGTGTTTTAACAGTAATCTTTATACTTTCCACTATTGGATGTTTATAGTTTGCTATTCTCTCAATCATGCATGTATCGGTAATATAAAAGAGAAGTGTAATATTGTTTTATCAATTACTTCGTTCAACTATTTGAACGAAGCAATTATCATTTAAATGAATGTCTTTGTTTATTGAATAGTGTCATCTATATGCCTATCAGCAAACACAGATCATTAAACGTTGCACTTAAGAATAGAAGCTTCCCGGGATAAAATAGTCATTTATGTTTTCACTCATATAATAAGTCTGCCATTTATTATCACTTATTAGAAAACCAATCATTCATTCACCCCCTTTTATTCATTTCTGGGAAACTGGTCCCATTATATCCCGTCGGAGTCACCATCCCAAACGGAAAAGGAGTTGTATTAAGGTCCGGGCCGGGTGGTTATCCCCAATGTTGATGTAATGATTTTCAGGGCATCAACATTTCTGGCACTAGAAGGAGGGCCATCCACTATGAATGGCGAGTAAGTCAAAACCTACAGACCATTCACAGAGTAAATCACCCTCCATCTCTCCTCGGACCTCTCGTTTGCACTCTGAAATACCAGTATCCAGACGAGAAGAAGAAGGATCAACTACCACTGCTCAACCCCATCATACTTCAGAACATTTAAGTCCGGAGTCCCCTGAAGTTCAGTCTATCATCCAGAAACTTCAAGGCTTCTCCATTTCACCTCCTAGATCTGAAGTATCTCAAGGCAGTGAGACTTCACAAGTCCGCCTACCTCATCATCTCACTAGACTTCAAAGTGAGAAACTCGGTATTGAACCACTTGAGTTGCCTTTACCCCAAAGGAAAAGGATTAAAAAGAACACTGAAGGTTCTGGTAGTGAAACCTTTTCTCCATCATATTCCATCTCATCATCTCCAGTGCGAAGTCAAACACCCACTTCACCATTACATATTATTGTTCACCAGGGGACTTCACCTTCAACATCACAATCTTTTCAGTCTTCATTTCCACCTCCTCCTCAAACACCTGGAACACCACAGGCAATCGTTGGTACTCCCAAAATG
>APFE030994549.1:23084-44181 GCA_000404065.3 Pinus taeda | reverse complement strand
TGCATAGAACAACCTGGGTGAATTCATGATTTAGCCTCTTCATACACAATGAGTTGTTGTTAAGCACACTTCAAGATACTTGCATGGGATGATCGATTTTTAGTCTGATACATGCTTCCTGTGATATGTGACTGCATGGATATATTGATGTTGTTTGGGATCATTATTGACAAGATGAGCACATACGGGTGCTGCCTTAGTATGAGATCTGCCATGATATTTTTTGATGAGAGGTCCATAGCTTTAAGCACAACCGAGGTTGAATACGATGTTGTTGGCATAACTAGTTGTGAGGCAAGTTGAAGAAGCTCTTTTGAGAGTTGTTTGAGAAGGTTCTGAATATGACAATGATACATTGTGATAATATTGAGTGGGATCTGATTGGCAGAGAATCATGTATATAGCTGGGACTGATATCTCTTCATACATTGAGACAATGTTCCTGTATGAGACAAGCTTAGGCTTGTGGTTGTTTCCTCCATGAGAGGGAGGATGAATAACATATCCTTTTTGTGATATATACTTTTGATATAATATTGATTTTATGACCTGCATGAACATGTTATTGATGCTATTGTGACATGATGATTAAGCATGTACCATATATGAGCATGGTGATATGTTTCTGATCTTCAGAGAGCAGGACTGATCGAGAACACTGAGCCAACTCTTACCCCTTATCTGAGATCCAAGGGTGAGGAATTGAGATGGAGGGCTCCTGGGGTTGAGGGATCTCTAGACAATAGGGTCGTAGATGTTCCCCCCCATCTTGGTCTTCGAAGAATATACCTCGGTTGGCATCATACCCACAAGTAGGGTTTGTTGGGAAGACCACTCCCCATCTGGCCAACCGGTTGAGAATGTACTTGGGGATGTACAACCAAAGATTATTATGATGCAGGTGTTCTACCACATGAATTTTGAGGGTCATTGTTGGGAAGATCAGTGGGCAATAGGATGGGTTGAGATGTGCTCCCCTATACCCACCTATTGCTCGATATGGGGTTGTAGGTGTTTTCCTCCCCCGTGATATTCTAGGTTGACACTAAGCTCCTTGATGTGGTTTCAAGTTGAGTTGTGCTCCCCGATTTTGTTCTGAATTGAGCCAAGCTCTTCGATGTTGATGCAGGTCATAAATTTGGCTCCCCGTTGATGTTTCCCGAGTAGTATCATTTGGCTCCCCGCTGGCATCAATTTCGGGTGGAAACAGTGGCTCCCTGATGGAGAGAGGGTGGTAGCTTATGCTCCCCTCTAATGTCAAATTATCCTTCTTTTAGGTTCAAGAATGTTCAAAATATGAGTAGGAATAATAAATAAATAAGCTAGAAAAAGTAGAGATGAATCGAGATGAGCAATGATGACATTTGATGACTATTCTTGATATTGGATATGTTTTGATGACATGATACTTGTGATGATTACATGATGCAGTTGAAATTTATCCCTAGATGAGAAGGAGTGTTAATTTGGAAGCTTAGTGAAAAATTCCAACCATGAGACGAGATTCCTCTTTTCGAGACGACCAATTTCGACTACTGAAGAGCTCAATTTGGACAAGGGAAAGTGTACTTTTGAATTAAATCCCACATGTGTACATTCGATCAAGTTGGCACTAAAGAAAATTGGACACCCTTGGAAGTCTATAAATACAAGTGGTCTTAACCTCATTTGGACATCATCATTATGATCATTCGTCTTCTTTCTTTGGTTTGTCTTGCATAGCTCTGAGATAGTTTGTGGAAATTTCACTCGCACAAGTTCGAGATTGAAGGGTCTGAAGCTCACACGTGTCTAGGGTTTATGGTTTCCGACCATAAACATGACACAAGAAAATTTCAGTCATAACTACAGGCTCATTGGCTTATGTGTGCAGTTGGAGTGTTTCAGTTGCATGCGTGTCACTCTATGGGTGCAGTTGGGACCTAGGGTTTTATTTTTTCAGTTGATCGTAGGGTTCAACAGTTGACCGTAGATTTTGCTTGTTGACCACAAGGTTCAACAGTTGACCGCAGATAGTTACAATTTATTACAGGCTTTTGAATCAAGGTTTTGATTATTGGAATAGTTGGGTTCATCTCATGATGTTGTTTAGTTTATTTGTATTGGATAGTTGTATGGATGAAGATATGGATCATTATACTCTCTTTTGTTGAATCATTCAATAAAAACCTAATAAGAAGAAGAATTTGAAAGCCTTTCCCCATAGTGGGTTTTGTCCTGGTCTTCGACCAATCTTGGTGTCTCTGATGTGAATTCTTTTCTTCTCTTGTTCCTTTATGTTCCACTGCATTGGTGATGGTATTGTTATTTCTATATAGTTTGATAGGTTGTTGAATAATGATGTAATTTTGAATAATGTTAAGTTGTTATGGGGTGAATTTAATATGGACAAAATAAAATGCAATTATCAAATCAAAGAACAATATAGCCCTAAGAAAAATTAACAACAATTTCATGGAACACATTGTTGATTTGCTGAGAATTAACTGGGCTCTCATGTAAGTGAGCATGTTATGCATTATTCAAGAGTAACCTTTTGAGTCCCCAAATGTGAGGAGAGATCCTCCCTTGGATTTCTATGGAACTCCTTTAAACATTTTGAAGGTCCAAAGTCGGTTCAAAAACCATGAACAAGAGAATTTATTCATGACACACTCCATATATTGCTAACAATGTGTGTGGAGCATTATAGGTTTATGTGACAAACTCATTTAAAATTGTGCCATTTATAAATAGATTTAGAGCATTACCATGACAAGATTCCCTAATGCACTATCATAGCCAACATAATGGAATGCCTCTAGGATCAAACTGGTGAAAAGTGTATGTTAGGTGGACTTATCCCTTTTTTGGACAAGAGCGATCTCCCTAGACCTTAGAGAAATATAGTAACAGACAACAAGGAATTGCTACCTTTCCCTAGATTACGATTTATTGAAACAAACAATATGATAGAGGTCACTTACCGTTTAATTGAAATGTATGATGAAGTCCCTTTCAGAGCCTTCGACCTTCCGCTCCTCTTTGATGCTTTAGAGATATTTACAGTGCTTCCCACAACTTCTATTTGATGCCCTGAAGGAGATTTCCATAGACAGAAACATACACAAGATCAAAGCATCTAGTATATATCATAAGAGATAAATGAACTAATTAACTCAATCATATATCATAAATTTATCAATATGCAACCATAATCTATGTGGGTGATCAAGGAATCCCACAAATTGTATCAACAAAGACATAATTGAGAAATAACAATTGCTTTTATATTAATAAAATGGAGAATAGACTTACAACCTTGAAGCCTTGATGTTGCAAGTCTCTTCCCACAATCTCCAACCCTCTTCCCTGAATGAATAGCCTCCTAGCCTTATTCCTGCAGCATAAGTCTACTTCTAACAGTCCTCCTCAATCCTTAGGCATGTGTTAGGTATATAGGCCAAAAGGGGGAAGTTTGGGATCCATTTCCCAAGGGATGAGATCCACTAATGGTGGGATAGGGGTTCCAAAAAGAGAGGGAGGTAGCTCCATGATGGGAGGGATCATGGCTGAATAGGCATCCATTCAAAGCTTGTTAGTTGGGAAAGATTCAACTAACAAACACTTCTAGAATTTACTTTTTTTTTACATTCATTAAGTCATGTGCATAGGTCACAATGTAAGACATAGCACACTTATGCGCAAATTCTAATGGACTTCTCTACGTATGTGCAGGGATTGACTAGGGAACTGCACAGGAAGCCAAAAATAGGATTTTTGCCATGGGATCCAACAATTTTCATTCTCTTTGGGATTTTTTGGGTTCTAACCTTGCACGAGGATGCATTGGAACACTTTGATGGATAACTAAAGATCCAAAACGATGATCATTTTCCTAATATGACAAAATGACATGTAACACATTGCCCTGTAAAGTGCAAAGTTAGATAAGGTGTTTGATGATTGTAGCGCTTTATCATGCCAGGTTTGGGTTAGAGACTACAGTCAAAGACCTGAAACAATCAATCAAATGTTACAATGCAATATATAATCATTGTTGAGGTGGGCATTCCCATACTCAAAGCATAAATGTCTCAAAGAACTAATATGGAAATACATATGGATATCCATGTCAATAGACGACATAGTATGGACGCAACCATAAATGGATCCATGTTTACAATCATGAATATTTAATAACTTCACACATCCTGGATGGATGAAACTAGATCCAGGGTCTTGATCTCCATCTCTCGATCTATAGTACAAATCCAGCCATGCGAGTGATTGTCTCGTAGTCGAACATGGTAGAAACCACCTGATTACTGATCAATGATGTGAATTGTTAACAATTGTGAGAGAAACCACCAATAATAACAATGGCTCTTAAGGTACTTCTAGTAAATCCACAAAGTGTGAATAAATGTGTTGATGTCGAACACTTGTAGAATTATTTGATCGAAGGTCAATGATGAGAACATGTCATTGAAGGTGAGAAACCTGCCATTAAGGCATGTCGACTTCAAGGCACTGAAGGTTTCTGATCAAATTCCTAGATAGTGAGCTGAATTCGATAGGAAGTGACTCGTCACAGGAGGGCCTACAACATGGAACTCATGTCAAGTTTTGAAGAACAACAATTTGGAGCAATCCAGGACTGAATCAAGGATGGTTGACATGATTTAAGACTATGACTAGAAAAATAATTCGACTGAGGTTGGACTTCTCTTGAACATGTTGGAAACACGAAATTCTGACTTGGTAGCATTTGACCAAAAAATAATACCCAAACTAATTGAAGAATTTCAATGAGGTATGGTCAACTGAGAGGCAAATAGAATTCCCAAACTAGACACAAAAAGTGATGGAATGTCATGTTCAAGAGAAACATACTGTTTTTTACAATACAAAACAAAGGTTCTTTCTCACTTTTCCCCTACCATTACTAGAAAGTACCTTTTTATTTTTAACAAGATTGAGGAGGATAACATATGCTTCAAAGTATTTTTAACGAACCCCAGGAAGGAGTGGTTCGGTCTCTCCATGCTTAATGAGTCCTGCACTATTTAAGTTTTACGAGTCCAGTGAAGGGGTAACTCAATGTCATTTTTATGTTTAAAGAGTTTGAAAATACACAAAAAGAAAACTCGTTTTTTTCTTTCAAATGTAAAATTTTAACAAGCCTGGAGAAATTGAAGCTTGGTTTTCAGTTTTAGGGAGTTAGTAGAAAAAGCATAAGTAAACTCCATATTGTCCTTTTTCATAAATTGGGTCCCTCAAGCCCAAAAAAGGGTAAAATAATGTAGGAGAGAACTCTATCGACCATGATTAGTCAACATATACCTTTTTCGTAAATATTCTAGTTCAATCCATAAAGGGGGTAAACTTATACTTAATAGACGATTGTTCATTTACTTTTACAAGTTCGAATAGTCAAGTACTTGACGATCTTTTCATGTTTAGGGAGTTTGAAGAGGGTGTAAAGAGAACTCCTTTGTTTCATTTTTTTGTAACTTTTAACGAGTCCAAAAAATTGATAAAAATATATTCGTATCACTGACTTTTAGTTTAATTAACGAGAAGGAAAAGATGGAAATAAATCAACATTTCCATGTACATTTTAGGAGCATGAAAAGATATAAAAATAGGTTCGGGATTTTCATGATTTTAACGAGTCTTGAAAATAATAAAACCAAAATGGACTCAAGATAGGTTTCATTTTTTTACAAGCTTAAAACAAAGAAAAACTATGCTTGAGAGCGGTTTCATTTTTACACAAGCTTGGAACAAAGAGGAGACTGTGCTTGAGATAAGTTTTCATGCCCTCAACATAATGACATAGGTACATGCCCCCCCAAACTTCATTTCATTAGCATGAGTAGACTACTGGTTACTAATAGGTGGATAAAATGAAGGTTCATTTACGAGATCAAGTGAAAGAATCGACTTAATTAGGGGAGGATTTGTTTCATTTTTTTTAAACAAGCTTGACACAGGAAAAGAACTATGCTCATGGAACCTTGTTTCATTTTTTTAGCAAGCTTGACACAAGAAAATGAATTATGCTCATGGATGACCCATTTCATTTTTTAACAAGGTTGATGCAGTGAAAGAACTATCCTCATAGGTACCTGTTTCATTTTTTAACGAGGATGACACAGTAAAAGAACCATCCTCACAAGTATTTTTTTCATTTTTTAATGAGGTTGATACAATAAAAGACCTATCCTCACGGGTTGTTTCCTGTTTATGCGAGCTTGAAACAAAAAATAACTATGCTTGTATGAACCTGTTTCATTTTTTTAACAAGGTTGAAACAGTAAAAGAAGCATCCTCACAGTGACTTGGATCATGGCTTCCATATGGAAGAAACACATGCCAAGGCATACTTCCTAACCATGGCTTCCAAGAGATCTTCATGAGAAGGAATAATAACTCTCTAGAAAGAAGACATGTGAAGATAATCAAAAGGGGTGAGAAAATAGATTTCAAAATCCCCCATAGGGTTCCCTATGTCAATTACTGGATCTAAGTCATAAGAAGTTGAGAAAACTGTGAGAGGCTCGCTTGCATTGGTAACTGAAAACATGGGATTGGTTGCCACATAATTGAACTGTGGTGGGGTGGATACCGCTTGCATATAAGGAACATTTAGGGATGCCAAATGGCTGGTAGTCGAATCAAGACCAACAAATGAAATCTGGTCAATAGTCACAGTGTTTCCATTGGGAGGAAAAGACATCACATGCAAGAGTTTCGATACAACAACTTTCATGGCATAGACATAGCCTCGCCTAAGGAGAAAATTGAAATCCAAGGGTTCTTGGACTACCATGAGATTCATATAGACAATTTTACCTTCTAAAGTAATAGGTAACTTAGGAAGTATCCATAAAGGCTCACTAATGGTTCTGTTAAAATTGAAAAGATTTTGTGTAACATGCACAAGATGAGGGGAACCCAAAGCTTTCCAAGTAGATGAGGATAAAATACTGACAGAAGCACCTTCATCTACATTTGTGTGCCGCGCATTCTTACCATACACTTTCACAATGATTTGGAAAGGGGTGGAAGAAGGAAGATAAGGTCATGTTAGTCTACTCCAATCAAAGGAAATGACCTCATTAGTTGGAGGGGGATCAATGGAAACAGGTGAAATGCCCCCATGTGTAGAAGAATCTGAAGTAACAAGAAGAACCTGAGCGATAATATTTTCACTCTCTAAAGGGAGAGTGGGATCAACTGAAAATGGTATCGAGTTGACCACTTATCAACCAATGTTTCATCAACCCGCGTGATATGTGGTTCACCCTCCAATGGAAGAGTGGGATTTACTGTACTTGGAATTAGATCAATCACTTTGTCAATTGACAAAAGGTTGGGAGAAAGTTTACGATAACTAGTTGGAATTTTTTGTTGTGGAACAATAATTTTTTCCAACAATTTTGAGGCTTCGTCCATATGAGGGAAAAGGTGACTATGATGAATCCCTTTGAATAACCTACAAGGAAACCTAACTTTACCCTTTTTCCCAGGAACCTCATAATCATTGGTTGATGGATCAACAGTAAGTTGATAAGAATTTTTTGACTATACTTCCAAGACCTTAGGAATACCAAGACAATCAATAAGGAAGTGGTCACCTTTACAAAGTTTGCAAGGGTATTTGGGCTTGTGACGCATGTTGGAAGTTTCCTCAACATTACCAATACCTACAACCATGGTTGGTTGGTTGATTTCTTTCTTATCTTTATTCTTCTTCGTCTTCCATTTATTCTTCTTCTTAGTCACCTGGTTACTAGAATCAAGGCCTTTACAAAGCAAATAAGAAGAAAAGGAGAATGACATGTTGGGTGATTAAGGTAAAGGGTCAACATGAGGTTGGTGATGTTGAGATGGTGAACTTGGTTGAGGTGAAAAAATCGGTTGAGGTGGAGTGGTTTGGGTATTTTGGATTAAATAAGTTGAAAAAACTCACACTGGTAAATGTATCGTGAATATGGGAAGTGACAACGGAGCCATATAAGGAGGAATAAGATTTGAAAAGTCAAGAAAAGGACTAGGATTCCCGTTAAAAGGGGTTTCTTTATCTCTAACTTCCGACATTGTTGCCACTAGATTCAAATTAGATAAATTTATTACCAATATTAACAATTCAAAATCACAATCCACACCTAAGGTCTGTAAAAAGTAAAAACGAGAAAATAACACACGCTAATAAATCTAAGGATTCAAACCATGCAAATAATCTCTTCACATCAAAATCACTAGTTGGTGATGAAATCCAATGTCACAAAAATCAAAGTGAAAAGTGGCTAAAGATAGAGCGGGTGGAACTAGTTACGCTGACAACCTACTTAATGTACACAATCTGATGCAAGTAAACTTCATTTATGCCATCTCGAATGAAGAACACCCTCCAAAAAGGTCCAAGTGAGTCTAGTCAATGTTTGTTCCAGGTACATCGGAAATTTCCCCTCCACTGTCACCTCAGGTAAAAGACCTAAGATTATGGTTTCTAAGGTTACCACGTAAAATAATTTAATCGAGGGGGATAGTCACAGATCAAACGTACACGCAAGGGAAAAGTAACAAAGCTCAATCCCCTTGAAAGTTCCTCAAAATTGTTAATCTGAGGTTTACTTCCAAGTGACTCCCAAGTACCTTTCATCACCATTTTTAATATGTGTAAATCACTCTACCATAACCAATGAAGTGGGGTCGATCACTCCACTGGGTCCGATATGATCTAGTGCTTAACTCCTTTGTAAGGGGAGTTTCCCAGAGCCAAATTGGAGTAAATGGATTTACTCCCTATTGCAAGATACTAATGTTTGTTTTCAAATTTTGAAATTTTAACTCACTTCCCTATTCCAAAGCCCTACAACCTGATCTAATGTAGGTGAAAAAGAGCCGTAAAATAATAAAAATTTCTAAATTGATTTTACTAGTGCTAATTTTTAAGGGTTGTTATTTACTCACCGGGTAAATGGACGTGAAACAGATGGTGTTATGACATCACTCAAAACTTTAATGCAATCGAACATGATATTGTGATCTTTTCATTTCGATGAATTCTAGCTAAAGTAAGGAGACATGTTCTTCTTTAAAATATTAACTCCAAAATGTACCACTTCTAATTTTCCAAGGCAATTCAAAACCCTAAGTGCCGAACCATGCAATCTAATATATGCAAAATTTGTTTGAAAACTATGAAAATTTAATCTATGCACAATTTCCATTCATGTTATGAAAATGAGAATTCTAACTATGCAAATGTAATCTATGCAAGATAAGTCTTTAAAACAAACACAAGATGATTCCAAATCATCAAAAAAGCAATAAAACTATTTTCCTTCACCAATGTAACTAAATAACCAATCGAGTATAAGTAAAGGAAATTGGGTGAAAATTCCAAAGATCAAAAGTGATGACACTCAAAGCCAATTAACACTCAGACACAATTCAACATGCACCCCCCTCCGCACCTCGCCCTTGACGATTGTGGCGGGGGGGGGGGGGGGATTTTTTTTGCAAAAAAGAAAGTAAAAACATGAAAATTTTGTTAAGAAACTGAGACTAACTTATGAGAAATGACCAAAGGAAACGAAATTAAGAATTTCTAAAAAAAATAAATTCAAAACACCCAATCAAATGACAGAGACTCATGAAGGTACAGACAAGTGTATTTAAACAAGAAACATCAAAATTTATGGACTTAATGAAGAAGAAACTAAAATTTTCAAAAATTCTTGGTATGTGCGTAGGCAATAGAATGATCCAATGCACATATGCATTGTTGCAAAGAGAAAAGTGCACAAAAATACACTGTGCCAAAAGCTAAAGTGCACACAACGAAAAATAATATAAATAATATTATATATATTATATATAATATATTATAATATATTATATATATATATATATTCACAAAATCTAGATTTTCAACATTTCTAAACACTCAGAGAGGGCTTCAACAGAAGCATCAAAGGGTCAAAAGAAAGAGAATGATGGAGAGTGATACGTTCTTCAATGGAGTCACCAAATTTGTTAGGCATACTTATCCCTCTTACGGACAAGAGTGATCTCCCTAGACCTCAGAGAAGTCTAGTAATAAACAATAAGGAACTGGTACCTTTCCCTAGATTACGGTTTACTGAACAAACAATATGATAGAGGTCACTTACTATTTAATCGAAAGGTCTGATGAAGTCTCTTTCAAAGCTTTCGACCATCTGCTCCTCCTAAATGCTTTAGAGATCTTTCTAGCGCTTCCCACAACTTCTCTTTGATGTCTTGAAGGAGATCTACATAGATAGAAACATACACAAGATCAAAGCATCCAGTATATAGAACAACAGGTAAATGAACTAATTAACTCAATCATATCTCATAAATTGATCAATATGCAATCATAATTTATGTGGGTGATCAAGGAATCCCACAAATTGTATCAACAAAGACATAATTGAGAAATAAAAATTGCTTTTATATTAATAAAATGGAGAATATACTTACAACCTTGAAGCCTTGATGTTGTAAGTCCCTTGCCATAATCTCCAACCCTCCTCCTTGAATGAATAGCCTCCTAGCCTTATTCCTACAACATAAGCCTACTTCGAACAGTCCTCGTCAATCCTCAGGCCTATGTTAGCTTTATAAGCCAAGAGGGGGAAGCTTGGTAGCCATTTCCTAAGGGATGAGATCCACTAATGGTGGGATAGGGGTCCCATAAAGAGAGGGAGGTAGCTCCATGATGGGAGGGATCAGGGCTAAATAGGCATCCATTCGAAGCTTGTTAGTTGGGAAAGATTCGACTAACAACACTTCTAGACTTTACTTTTTACTTTTACATTCGTTCAGTCATGTGCGTAGGGCACAATGTAAGCCAAAGCACACTTATGCGTAGCTTCTAATGGACTTCTCTGCGTACGCACAAACATTGACTAGGGAACTGTGAAGGAAGCCAAAAACAGGGTTTTGAGCCATGCCAGATCCAACAACTTTTATTCTCTTTGGGATTGTTTGGGTTCTAACCTTGTAGGGGAATGCATTGGAACACTTTGATGGATAGCAAAAGGTCCAAAACGATGGTCATTTTCCTAATGTGACAAAATGATGTGTAGCAACGTAACTAGGTTCGGTCTTCATAATTATCATTGTACTTGTACCATTATGTATTTTATGTAATGTTGACACCTAATATTTGGGATTAGGTAAATCCATGTAAATATTGTAAATAGGAAAATAAAGAAGAATCAGAAGACAAAGAGACATTGGGATATGAAACCCAATAGTATCCCTCTCCATGTATATATTGATGTTCAATCTTAATGCAAAATAGAATACAATTCGTGGAGTTACCTCTTAGCCTGACATGGTACCAGAGATAACCTCTATTTTTAGTTTTCTGTTCCTTGTAACTCATCTCCCCCTTGATAGAAAATTTGTCTTTGATTCCTTGCGCTATGCACTGAATGCTCTGTCGATTCTCTGTCTCAAACCTTCACATTTGATTATTTTGATCCTCCTTGCTCTCTCTCCTTCTAGACGTTGGTCTGAATTTTCTTCTCAAATTATTCCTTCTATGCATCCCATTGTTGTTCGAGGGAATTAATTGTCTGACGCTACTGCTCTTCTAATACATTTTCGTTCAATCATGGAACTTTGGGTTCCTCACCAACTTTATTGCAAAAGTGTTTTCAATCAAGAGAGGAGTTGGATGCACTTGTTTCTCTTGCAAATATCCCAGAATTTTCCCAAGCCACATAATTTCCTTTGCTGCTTAAGCTGCTATCACATATTATGCCGTAGTTGTGGAATCTGTTGGAACTAATTGTTTGCGTGGTCTCCATGAGATAACTCCTGATCCAAGACTCATAACATAACCTGAAGTAGATACCTCAGTTTCTTTATCTCCATCGAAGTTTGAAGAGGAGTATCCAATCAAGCTGAAGTCACCCACCTATGTATACTTAAGTCGAAAGTCTTGAGTTCCCTTCAAGTACTTTAAAACACTTTTTGCAACAGAACAATGACCCTTACAAGGATTTTTCATAAAACTAGAGAGGATTCCAACAACAAATGAAATGTCTGGTTTGGTAGTAGTTTGGTAGTTGAGACTTCCTACGAGCTGTATATACTTAGTTGCATCCTCAAATTATTTTCTTTTAGTGGAAGTGAGCTTTAAGTTATGTTCCATTGGAGTAGTTAAAGGATTGCACTCAGTCATGCAAAACATGTTCAACATTCCCCATTGTACTTCTTCTGAGAGAGGAATATAAACTTTAGATGTTGAGTTACTTCAATACCAATATAGTAGTGAATAGAGCCCAAATTTGTCATTTCAAAACCTTTCCTCAATTCCTTCTTTATGGATGCAATGTATCTCTCATTGTTTCCTGTCATCAAAAGATCATCTACATACACCACAAGATATACAATTTTTTTTCCAACTTTCTTGACAAACAAAGTTGCATCATCAAGATTATAATGTTTGAAATTGAGTTTCAGAAGATGCTCAGTTAAGTTCTTGTGCCAGGCTCATGGTGCTTTCTTTAGGCCATACAAGGAATTCACAAGCTTACAGACTCTATGTTTTTGGCCCTTCACAACAAATACTTCTAGTTGAGACATAAAAAAATTGTCTTCCAGATCTCCATTCAAGAAAACAATTTTTCCTTCCAAACATTTTGTGCTACCAAAGCAAAGAGTGTCCGGATGGTAGCCCATTTTTCTATGGGGGAAAAAGTATCCTCATAGTCGACCCCTTCCTTTTGTGCAAAACCTTTTCCCACAAGCCCAACTTTATGCTTGTCAAGTGAGCCATCTGATTTATACTTGTTCTTCAAGACCCACTTGCAGCCGATTAGTTTGGTTCCCAATGGAGGATCAAATAGCTTCCAGGTGCCATTCTTTATCAAAGCATCATATTCTTTCTGCATCACTTCTTTCCATTCATCAAGAGAAGTGACTTCTTTGAAGGAAGTTGGTTCAAAAAATGTAGACAAATTTAGTTCACAATCATAAGAAACATCCATATCAACTAGTGAATCAAGATTATCTACATTGCCTCCAATCTATCTGGTTGAGTTTCATGTTCCTATCTTTCCAACCTCATTAGGACGAACACTTTGAAGTGTCTTTGTCTGTCATTTTGGAGGACCCTTCTAAGATGGTCCGGGCTGCTCAGTTGATTGAGATGGGGCTGAATTAGGATTTAGTCTCCCAATTCTATCAATCACATCACTCAAAGTGTCATCAATGGGTGGAGCTTCATGTGGGGAAGAGAGCGCTTCAGAAGAATATTCCATGGATTGATCCAGTATAGGAATCCACCCTTCAAGATGTGGAATCTCATTATCAAACTATTGAAAATATTTTTCATGTCTGAATCTATCCAAGCGATCAAGTTGTCACTCAACAACATTGCCAGCCTTGGAAGATTCAAGAAATATCACATCTCTAGATATTATAAATTTATTATTGACTTCATCATAGAGACAATATGCTTCAGAGATATTTGAGTACCCCAAGAAGATACACTTGTGACTCCTTGCACCGATTTTGTTTCTATGTTCCTTAGGTATCAAGGCATAATAGGTGGAACCAAAAAACCTGAGATGCCTCACCAAAGGAATGTGGCCATACCACATTTCATAGGGAGTCTTGTTTTTTATATCATTAGATGGACACCTATTCTTTATATACACAACGCATAGAACTGCATCAACCCAAAACATCAGTTTAACATTCTTGAAAAACATCATGGAAAGTACCATATTTAAGATTGTCCTGTTCATTCTTTCAACTACTTCGTTCTGTTGGGGATTATAAGGCACGGTGGTTTGATATTTGATCCCATGTCAGAGAAGATAGTTTTCAAATTCATTTGAAGTGTATTATTTTCCATTCTCAGTAGAGCCAATATGAGATTGTGCATCATTTTCAATCCATCCATGAAATTTCTTGAATGTTTCAAAAGCTTCAGATTTGTTCTTCAATCAACAAAAACATAACCAATCAAACGAGAACTATTACCAAAAAACGGGTACTCGAGCCCAAAAATCCCAAAAAAACATGAAAAAACAACCCAAAAATAAAAATTGTTGATTATGCATCACCATTTTTTTTTAAGGTAAATTTTCAATATTTTTTTTTAAATAATAGCAAAAAACAATAAATCCATTTTGTTTGGTGCAAAAACACCTTGAAATAAAAAAGTGTTGATGCCGGAATAACGTCTTTTTTTTCAGGGTACATTCTCAACATTTTTTAACAATGACATTAAAAATAAAATATCATGACTTTGAAAAACTTTAAATTTCCAACGATTTTCAAGCATGACATTAACGATAAAATATCATGTCTTTGAAAAGCCTTAAAATTCCAACGATTTTTTAGCATGACATTAAATTTAAAATATCACTTCTTTGAAAAACCTTAAAAGAAGAGAGCGGGCTAGAGACGATTTGCATGCACAGCAGCAACCCCTGGTACAGTACTCCCTCCAACGCCATGGCCGCAAGAGGGGGCCTTGATGCCCTTCCTCCTTCGCCTCCTCCACCAAAGATCCTTACATTCAGGAAGCTGATTGGCAACAGTAGTAAACACCCAGCAAGGGAAGCTTAGCGAAAGTTTGTAAAGGAACTCGACAACATCCCCACAGTCACCCTGCCCGTTGAAGATTCTTATAGATCTACTTTGAAATTAGATGAAAGAGGGCTCACCATTCAATTTACAGGGTTATGGCCTTCCCCTAAGGCTGTCGAGGCATGGGTACAGAGGAACTGGCAACCACTAGTAAAGGGAGGCATCTGAAGCTTCCTGGTTGGTAAGGGCTTTTTTGTCTTTGTTTTTGATTTAGTAGAAGACATAAATCTCATCTTTAGCAATGGACCATATTTCATGGGACCTAAAGGTCTGTATCTAAACTCATGGTCACTAGACTTTGATCTGACACAAGATGTTCCTTCAGTAGTTCTAGTGTGGGTGCGCCTCCCTCATCTTCCACTGCACTGCTGGAACCCGAAGTCACTAGAAACGACTAGTAACACCCTAGGAAAATACATAGAGAAATCAGAGAGAAGGGATCAATATTCATGTGCAAGAATATGCGTGAAAGTTGACTTGGAAATATGGTTACTAGAAGCCATAAAGTTAACAATAACATACTGGTCTTATATCCAAGAGTTAGACTACGAGTAGCTACCATTCAAATGCAGAAATTGCCATGAATATGGGCATTTCCTAAGATACTACAAAAAAAAAGGAGGAGGAAGATCTAGAGAAGTCGAAAGGAGAAAAATGGATCCAAGTGCAGAAAGCAGTCCAGCCCAAGGTGAGTAGCAAGAATAAAAGGAAAGAGGTACCGATGGAGTCTAGAACTCCCTTAACAAGAATAGTTCAAATAGAAGGAAGAGGAGAACAGCCAAAGACAACAACCTCAATAAACCCATTCGAAACCCTCAACACTTCAATCGAAATTCCAAAAACAGAGACAGAGGAGATTGAACAACAAGTCCCCTCACTTGAAGCAGAAAAGAAGAACATAGAAGTAACCCAACTTGACTCCCTAGCAGGAACCTCCTCCTCCTCACCCACATATGCATAAATGACAAGGAAAAAACCCTAGAAACCTCTGGGTCATCGGAAGATGAGACATTCGAGAGACCCTATAAAAGAGTTGGAAGGAAATCTCATAAGGAAGCCAGGGAAGAAGAGGCAGAGAGGCAAAAAATGCAAGGCAACCAATCTGCCATTGAAATGTCTATCAGGAGAAACACTAGAACAAGGCCCTCCAAGGGGGGATCAACTCACTCCAATTCCATTAAATAATGAAACTAGTCTCTTGGAATTGCAAAGGCTTGGGGAACCCTTCGAAAGCTGAAGCAGTTAAATATATTATGAAAATAGAAACTCCCGAGATCCTAATGCTCCAAGAGACTAAGTTTGAAGGGCAAACCCTTCTTAAGATCAACAAATCAAAATGGGGAAAAATGCAGGAAAGGCCATAAGTGAGAGAGGTAGCTCTAGTGGCCTAACAACATTGTGGTCGGAGGAAAAGTATCAACTAGAAAGCTCCTTTGAGACCCAACATTGGATATTTATTGAACTTCGACACCTCTCTACTAAGCTCTCCATCTCGCTCTTCAACCTTTATGTTCCAGTCCACCTTACAAAGAAAGAATGTTGGTAGACCTTGTCTAATTTCTTAGACATTTACTCCCCTCATAATATAATAGTGGTTGGAGATTTCAACCTTGTCATTGATACGAAAGAAAAGAGAGGTGGCAATAGTGGCAGGGACCAAATGCTTCCATTAGTAGAGGAGCTAATACTTCATTGGGATCTTCTTAAGTTCAAACCAAAGGTCTTTACACCTAGACAAACAATAGAGCTGGGGTAGAACACATCTCTGTTCGCCTAGATCACTTCCTAACATAGAGCTCTTTGTTGCTAGGAAAAAGACTGATCTCCTCGAAGATTATCCCAAACCTGGCCTCAGATTACAAACCTATTCTCTTATAGCTGGAAGAGGAAGAAAATTTGGGCCCTATCCCCTTTAGATTGAACTCACTTTGGTCAGGGAAAGAAGGGTTCATGGAAACTGTTTTGGAGGCATGGTCCATACCTGTGACAGGATCTCCCAGCTTTGTGTGGGAGCAGAAACTAAAAATAACCAAGAGATCCCTGAAAAATGGATTAAAGAACTCTCAAATTCTCTTACCAGCAACAGAAAGGAGACAGTTCAGTTTTTATCAGATCTGCAAATGGATTTGGAAAGTAAGGAGATCTCTGCTTCAGATTTAGAAAAAGAACAAGCTACCCAAATAAAATCATTTCGCGCTTTCCACCATGAAGAAGAGACTTGGAGGCTTAAGTCTCGTAGCCTGTGGCTTAAAGCTAGAGATCGAAATACCTCTTTCTTCCATAGGAAATATAGAGCTCGTCTATCTCGAAACCATATCTTTGAAATCCCTTGATCAGATGGGACTGTGCTCAAATCACAAGAACAACTAAAAAAAGGCAGCAGAAGATCATTTCCAGAATCTGTATAAAGAGGAAGGGAATGGGAGTGAAGAAATCACCTCTGAATTTCTCTCCCAATTCCATCTTTGGTAAGCAAGGAGGACAACACTAGTCTCACGAAACCTTTCTTCAAGGAAGAAATCTATAAAGTAATATGGTCCATGGAACCAGACAAAGCACTAGGACCTGACAGATTTTCAATTCATTTTTACAGAATCTGCTGGGAAATAATAAAAATTGATCTTTTGAGGATGATTAAAGATTTTCATCAAAAAGTCAAAGTGGGAGGCAATACTAACTCTACCTTCCTTACATTAATTCCAAAAGAAGTGAATCTGGGCACTTTTGACAAGTTTAAGCCAATCTCGCTCTGCAATGCATCATACAAAATCCTGACAAAACTGTTGGCAAATAGAATCAAGTCACTGCTTGGGAAACTCATTTCTCCCACCCAAGGTGACTTTTTCAAAGGGAGACATATATTGGACAATGTAATACAGGTACAAGAAGTCATACATTCCAGTTATCTTCAGTAGGAGCAAGGTATGCTCATCAAGTTAGACATGCTAAACGCATTCAACCAGGTAAATCTTTCTTTCTTTCCTATATAAAGTCCTTCTTTCCTTTGGTTTCAGCGCTAACTTTGTCAATTTGACTAAAGCTTGTACTGAAAATCCATGGATAGCTCCTTTAGTTAATGGCAGGCCAGTAAACTATTTCCAAGCCTCGAGGGGAATAAGTCTAGGTTGCCCCCTCTCCTCTTTCTTGTTCATTCTGATGGCAGACTCACTAAGTAGAAAACTGACAGCTGAAAAGAAGGCAGGGACAGCTCCAGGAGTCAAGTTGATGAAAGGGCTAAAGCCTCTCAATCAGGCACTATTTGCAGATGACACTCTTCTTTTGGGCGAAGCCTCCATCAAGATAGCCAAAGTTTACAGTGGAATTCTTCAAAAATTCTGCAGCATATCAAGAGCTCTTATAAATAAAAGGAAAAGTGCAATATACAGGTGGAATGAGGATCAACAAGAAATTTAGAGAATAGCCCTCTCCTTAGGCTTTTTGGGATTCGCTTCTTGGGATAAAATCAAATATCTCAGGTTACCAATAACCCTGGGCCCTAACAAATTATCGTTGTGGAAAGAGGTAATAAGCGAAATTAAGTCCAAGATTACAACTTGGGGAGGTCAATGGCTCACCAATGCTGGCAAACTCATCCTTATAAAATATGTACTGTCCTCCCTGCCTATTTATCAGGCTTCCTTTCTTCTGGCTCCAAAGAAGATCATGGAACAGATCTCCAAACTTATCAGGGATTTTCTGTGGAGAGGAGGAAGAGGAAACCAAAGAAAATTCCATCTAGTGAATTGGGATACAGTTAAATTCCCCATATCTGAAAGAGGCCTGCAAATAAGAGGCCCAAGCCTTGCAAATCTGGCTCTTGGAGGTAAAATACTTTGGACCCTCTTCTCAAACAGTAAACACCCTGTTAGTTAGGTCATAAAGAAAAAATATCTAAAAGGCTCATTGCTAAGGAACATACAGATAGATAACAACATTAAAGGGACATCGATATGGCATCTCTGCCATCGTGGGATAGAGTTCTTCCAAAAGCACTTGTATCACATTCCTGGCAATGGAAAAAACACGATGCTCTGGCAAGACAATATAATGGGACAGTCGCCTTTGAGCAAAAATGAAGCAATCAAAGAAATCAGGAAGTGGCTCATTCAACGAGGAGTCCTCACCCTAGCAGATATCTCGACATGTGACGACTCCGAAAATGGAGAACTTGGGAAATCCCTCGAGTTCCAAATCAAATGTGCATTCAAAAGACCCTCCTAGAAGAAGTGTTAATGGGACTGACACTGGTTCACATGTGTTTGACAGACAAATGGGGATGGGGAAATACTGGAATCTACAACACAAGGCATGGATTTTCCTCTCTTCAACCACAGTAAGCCTCGAACCATACTGCATCTATGTGGAAACAAGTTTGGGACCCTCTCTGTCTCCCCAAAATAAATTTCTTCACCTAGATATTAGTGCATGGGAAAGTGCTAACTGGCGACAATCTGACTAAAAGAGGTATTCACGGGTCACATTGGTGTTCTCTCTGCTGCAAAGCCCAAGAAACCATGGAGCATGTGTTTGTGGACTACTCTTTTGCTCAAGAAGTCTAGGACTGCATCCTTCAAGGCCGAAATGTCTTTGCCCCATCGCAAGTCAAAGTAGCTAACCTTTTTAGCACCTGGAGAATGCGTTATCCCGACATGACCCAAATAAAGACAACATGGAACAAAATCTAGAAAGCAGTACCTAAATATGTTTGTTGGAAAATATGGCTCACCAGAAATGACCAGATCCTCAATAGCATTCTGAACTCCCCTTTGAAGGTGGCAACAAAAGCAAAATCATTACTTCTTAAGACTGTGGCCAATCATCCCTTAAAAACGATAACATGCTTCTCTCAAAAGAAAAAAAAGGATGGAAACTTATATATTTTGAGACAGGATAAACAACACCACTTGCCCCAGTAAACCTTGTATGGAGACTAAGAGAAACGGATGCAGATTTTCAAGCTTGGTGGAGGAAACAGGGTAAAACAACAATATTTTTTTATGGTGCCTCCAAAGGCAATCCGGCACAGCAGGAGCAAGCAGAGTGATCTACTCCCCGGAGGGTATTCATGAAGATAGCTTCAGTTGGGGACTTGGACAGAGAACCAAAAACCAGGCAGAAATTCTTAGGTTGTTAAAAGCCTGTTAGATAGCACGTGAAAAATGCATTAAGGAAATACAAGTCTTCAGGAACTCAAAAATTTTAATAAAGATATTAAGTTCAAAGGACCACTTCAGCAATCCAACGCTCAATAAGACACTTCAAAGGCCAAGATATGTGCTCCAAGATTTCTCTTCCTATCTCTTTTTCCATATTCTACGTGGCTCAAATAAGGAAGCAAGCGCAAAAGCAAACCTGACATGCCTCCTGCCACAAGGAACCTTAAGCAAGAATGACGAAGAACCTACATGGAACCCAATCTCGTAATGTAGAGTAAATCTACACCTATGTAAGGAAAATGAGAGCTGCAACTAAAAGGAATCATGAATATTGTATTGATGGTTGTTTTGGTTTCAGTCCAACCGGTTTTAAATAATTAATATAATCGTTATAGTTAAAAAATAAAATAAAAATTAATTATATTAATTAAAAATAAATAAAATCAAAAATCCAACCATTTTCAAGCATGGTGCTAAGAAAAAATATTTCTAGATGTTTTCAACCATAATATTAAATTAGAAAAACATTAAAATCTTGACAAATTTTCAACCATGGAATTAAAAACAAAGATTATGACTACAAAACAATCTTAAATTTTCAAAATATTTCAAGCATGACATTATGGAAAAATTTTATGCCTAAAAAAACTTTTAAAATGAACACTTGAATGAAAAAGTTATTATACCAAGAGTAATTTTTGTTTTAAATGCTAAATGTATAGCGATTTTAAAATATTAGCCTAAGACAACTTAATACTTTGCAAAATAAAAATAAAAATCAAACTATCAAATTGACACAGAGTGTAGGTGAGCTCAATTCATTGTAATGAAAACTTAAAGACCAACCATGAAATTAACGCATTGTCAGGTAGACTTGATTTATTATAACAAAAAATTTAAAAACACACCATGGAATTAAAAACAAAGATTATGACTACAAAACAATCTTAAATTTTCAAAATATTTTAAGCATGACATTATGGAAAAAATTTATGCCTAAAAAAACTTTAAAAATGAACACTTGAATTAAAAAGTTATTATACCAAGAGTAATTTTTTTCAATGCTAAATGTATAGCGATTTTAAAATATTAGCCTAAGACAACTTAATACTTTGCAAAATAAAAATAAAAATCAAACTATCAAATTGACACAGAGTGTAGGCGAGCTCAACTCATTGTAATGAAAACTTAAAGACCAACCATGAAATTAACACATTGTCAGGCCGACTTGATTCATTATAACAAAAAATTTAAAATCAACTATCAAATTGCACATAATAGGATCGAGTTGCTAGACAAGCATCGAC
>APFE030994549.1:9433-19550 GCA_000404065.3 Pinus taeda | reverse complement strand
AAAATTATCCTCACTTAATTCATTAGAAAATTTAAAGTGTAAAAACTAAGTCCTTCAAACAAAAAGGGTTGATGCTCATCAACATTTTTCAAAATCAAGATGAAAATCACTAACAAAAAAAAATGTTCACACTTGATACATCAAAAAATTTAATGTGTCAAAAATAAGTCCTCTAAAAAAATGTGTTGATGCTGCATCAACACTTTTCAAAATCAACATGAAAAATACTGACATTTAAAAAAATTGTTCATACTTGATACATAAAAAAATTTAAAGTGGAAAAAATATGCTCCAAAAAAAAGATGCATTTTGAATCTCCATTTTTCAAAATCGAGTGATTTTTTGCTACCTCAAAAAAACGGGTACTAGGTCATTTTCTCGTTTGATCGGTAACTATGTTTAAACCCAACACATTCTGGGGTAGTCATCAATAAATGCCACCATATATTTATTACCATTTTCAGAAGAAACATGCATTGGGGCACATAAATTGGAATGAATGAGTTGAAGTTTTCTATGTGCTCTAAAATGAGAATCATGAAAATACTGTTTGCTTTGCTTTCCTAAGATACAAGCATCAAATTGATTAAGTTTCCTAAGAATTGTAGGTAAACTAGTAACACCATTTATATTCAACAAACGAAGGTTGCCATAGTTCAAGTGTCCAAATATAGCATGCCATAAAAGACTTGATGGAAATGTACCTTCATCATAGTGAGAATTGTGTGAGAAGTTTTGTACACAAGCAGAGGTTCCTTACAACTTCAAAAGTATTTCTTCTTCTATCCTCGTCATGATAAGTGAGTGATCTGATGTTTTTCTGACCTCAACCTTGCCATCAAATATATGAATGGAGTGTCCTTGCTAGCAGATGCGGACCAAAGACAACAATATTTTCCTCAACTTCGGGAGGTATAGAACATCATGTAGAAGAAAGTCTGGAAGACTAGGAAATTTGAACCTGATTGTGCCAAGCCCTGATGGCTTGAGTTTTGAATTATCTGCAAAGTATATTGCTCCATCAACATTGTTAGTGAATTCTTCAAAGAAATATCTCCTAAAAGTCATGTGGTAAGTTTCTCCTAAATCAAGCAACCAATCATCTTTCCATGAAGCAAGTGAAGCATTGAATAAGTCTCCAGTTACTCCAATGTCGCAATGTGCCATAACATAATGAGAAGATTAAGGTGATTTATCTTTCCCTTTGTCAAGTGTTTTAGTTTTTTCTTCATTTCTTTCCTGGTCAATTTTGTCCCAAGGAAACTTACATGTGGATGCATCATGTCCATCTCTATTGCATCGTATGCAATGAAGATTAGACTTTTCTCCTTGGAACTGTCTGCTCCCCCTGTCTCTAAAATTCCTCCTTCCTCTTCCTCTTCAACCACCTCCTCCTCTAGAATAATCCTATGCATGATTCTTCTCCTTTTGTGCAAGGCACACAACTTATTCAGTAAAACACAGAGTTGTCTTCCTCCCAAAAGCCTTCTCTCTCTCTCAACAAACTTCTTCTCAAGTGAGTCAAAGGTAATATCCTAAAGATTTCCACTTGCTTGTAATGACTCAAGATAATGTGAATAGGTGGGATATAGTACCTTGACATAAGCTATTAGAGGAATTTCTATTTCAACACCAATGGCTTTTATGTCATTCATAATGGATCTTACTTCTGATGCTAGGGAAAGAGGGTCGCCATTTTTCAATTCAATACTGAACAACTTCAAGTTCAAAGTGTGAGTCATACAATTCCTTCAACTTCTTTAAAGCTTCAAAGGCATTTGAAAATGGAGAAATATGGAGACTCACCTCTTCATTTACTGATGCTGCAATCAAAGCATAGGTCTTGTTGTTCTTGTTTTCCCAAATGGCAAGCTCCTTATCTGAAGTGGGATTTTTAGGTGCATTGTCTCATTCTCATTCAAAAACCCCTTTTCACAACTCATTGAACATGAGGGTGTGTTTTATCTTCCGTGATCACTCAAGATAGTTCTATTTGTTAGAGAGAATCACTCTAACTATAGAGATAAGTGAATGAATTATAAAATATGAATTGGACCCAAAATACTTGCAATAAAAAATGATTTCTTTATAATTTAAACTAATTGGTTGTCTTAAAAAATATTCAACTAAAAATATATGCTCTCAAATATACCTCCATAAAATGTCATTACCATATGGAAAAGGGAGTGAATAACATATCCCATACTACAAGCACTCCATGAACATTATGCTCCAACATATAAAGAATTATGGATAATATAAAGTCATCATAATTAACTCAACATACTTTCCATATATCCCATCACAACATACACACTTCATATTATACTATACACCATCACTTTATACCATGTGCACTTTATATAATCCAAAAACTTCAATGGAGGTATTCAAAAGGAATTCAACCATATCCATTCAATAAAAAATTCGACCATCGCAACAAGGAATCACGACCATCGCAGCATAAAAGGCCAATGCACCATTCAACAAATTTGTCCATCGCCCGAAGCACACATTCATGCACATCAATTAGTCAATACATCAGATCATTAATACCAGTTCAACAGCTCAATCGTTGTGTATATAATGAAAAATGTTCCACGCTCACCGCACCATATTTATCACAACACCAATCACAACTCTCATATAGAAAATATAACACTTAATATGATTATGCTATGGTCCCTTTAGTCACACAACTTCCACAGTTCAGAGGAGCACACGCGCCATCCAACATATCATTTCCAAAGCCAGGTTCTAAGATAATGTTTAATGTGGGGCAACGTTCACCGTTAGACATAAACCCTCTACCAATTTCACAAAAAGTCACCAAATTGCTCGACATAGATTTAGTGCAGGAAAATGTATTAGAAGAGTAGCAACAACAGATAAATTGAACCCAAGAAAATATCTCATAAGTGTGGTGACAAATAATTAATTCCCTCAGACAACAATGGGATACACAGAAGGAAGAATTTGAGGATGCAACTAAGTATAGACAACTTGTAGGAAGTCTCAACTACTTGACTACTACCAGACCAAACATCTCATTTATTGTTGGAATCCTCTCCAAGTTTATGCAAAAGCCTTGTGAGGGTCATTGGGCTATTGCAAAAGCGTTCTAAAGTACTTGAAGGGAACTCAAGACTTTGGACTTAAGTATACATAGGTGGGCGACTTCATCTTGATTGGATACTCTAATTCAGACTTCGATGGAGATATAGAAACTAGGGTATCTACTTCAGGTTATGTTATGAGACTTGGATCAAGAGTTGTCTCCTAGAGGTCATGCAAACAATTAGTTCCAACAGATTCCACAACTGAGGCAGAATATGTGGCAGTAGTTGAAGAAACAAATGAAACTGTGTGGCTTAGGAAAATTCTAGAATATTTGTAAAAGAAATAAGTGCATTCGACTCCTCTCTTGATTGACAACACTTTTGCAATAAAGTTGGCCAAGAACCCAAAGTTTTATGATCGAACGAAGTACATCAATAAAAATACCATATGATTCAACATCATGTTGAGGCCAAGACAATTCACCTATGCCATTGTTCCACAAATGAGCATATCGTAGACATCTTCACCAAAGCGCTTGGAAGAGAAAAGTTTGAAATATTCAGAATGATGCTTGGACTCACCAACATCCCTTTAGATTAAGGGGGGGAATGTTGACACTTAAAATTTTGTTGGGTTGTGTTATATTCTTTCCACGACTAGTGCACATAGTTAACCAGGGGGTTAGAGGGGGGCGAAGCCCCCCCTTCGTTGTGCCGATTATGCAGCGGGGGGGTCATAAGGGGGGCAAAAGCCCCCTTATCCATGGGGTTTGAGGGGGGCGGGTAGTCCCCTTCTATGGGGTCTGAGGCAGCGCCCTGGGAAATTTTTTTTTGGACCCTATATTAGGTTGGGCGAACCTACCTATGGTTTTGGACGCGATGGTTTTCGGTCCATGGTATTTGATGTTTGCATGTATAAATATGTATTGTAACATTGAAAGGAACATAATGAAAAATCAAGTTGGTGGTCCCAGTTTTGGGATCTAGGGGAAAATCTTTGTTTATATGTGTTTTATGTGTTATGCTCTTGCATTATTTATTTTCTGTTCTTATAATTCTTATGCAAGTAATTTTTGTATCGGGTTGAAACCTGCATTTGGTATCAGAGCTGTTTTGGCTTCAAGGGTATGCCTTTGTTGCTAATGGGTTTCGCTCAGCCCTGTGGTAGACCCTGTTCAGTGGGAGATCTGCATGATCGATTCTGGTGGTAAAAGAAGATGGCAAGTAGTGGAAAGATAGAGATCAATAAACTTAATGGTCAAAGTTTTGAGTTGTGGAAACTCAAGATGGAGGATTTGTTGGTGGACAAAGATTTATTGTTGGGTACTAAACCAACGGGAGTGTCCAATGAAGAATGGAAGAAGTTGGATCAAAAGGAAAAGAGCACAATACAATTGTGTGTCTTAGATTCAATATTGTTGAATGTACCAGGGGAAGCTACGGTAAAGGATTTGTGGGACAAGTTAGGGACTTTGTACCAATCTAAGTATCTGGTGAATAAATTGTTCCTACGGAAAAAATTGTATAACTTGAGGATGAAAGTTGGAGACTCAGTGACAGAGCATCTGAATGCATTTAATACTGTGGTAAGTCAGTTATTATCTATTGATATTAAAATTTTAGATGAAGATAAGTGCATTAGTTTGTTGTGTTCTCTACTAGATTCATGGGATAGTCTAGTTATTTCAATAGGTAGCAATGCAACTGCCTTGCAGTTTGATGAAATAGTCTCATTTTTGCTGACGGAGGAGATGAGACGGAAAAATATGGAGAGCCAGAATGGTGATTCATTGTCTGTACGAGGATAGTCCCAGAACAAAAACAAAAATAAGTCATCGAGTGGGAGATCTAAATCTCCAGGAAAACCTATAAAGGTGGTTTGCTGGAAATGTGGAAAGGAAGGGCAGTACAAAAGGGACTGTAAATCTAAAGCTCCTCACAAATGAAAGGGATCTAATGATGCTTCTTCTGCAGAGGAAAAAACCACCTCATATGAAGGTGGGGATGTGTACTTGGCTTCTTCAAGTACATATGTAGATCATGAAGCATGGTTGATTGACTCAGGTGCATCCTTTCACTTCACTCCCCATAGAGAGTGGTTTACGAGTATGAGAAATACGATGGTGGTGATGTCTTCTTTAGGGGAGATTAGAAGGCTAGAATCGTTGGTCGTGGAGTAAAGTTGAAGTTGCAAGGTGGAAGGGTTAGAACACTTCCGGGTGTTCTGCATATTCTTGCATTGGCCAGAAATATGATTTTTGTAAGCAAGTTGGACGATGTAGGTGTAAAAAAAATGTTCGAGAAGGATACCTGCAAGATGGTTCGGGGATCACTGGTATTGATGCGGGAAGCTCGAATTGGAACTCTATACAAGCTGCAAGGTAGCACTGTTGTTGATGGGTGCAACAGTTTTGTGGTTCCTGAAAGTGGAGCAGAAAATCTAGTGGTCTTTGGAGAGAAGACCATGCTGTGGCATCAAAGGCTTCGACATATTGGAGAGAAGGGCCTTTGAATTCTTCATGGTAAAGGTATGGTAGAATGTATGAGTAATAGATCTATGGATTTTGATTTCTGTGAAAATTGTGTATATGGGAAGTAGAATCGGGTGAGTTTCCCCTCTGATGATAAGGGGGTGCAACAGAGATTAGAGCTTGTGCACAGTGATGTGTTTGGACATGTAAAAGTTCCATCACTAGGTAAGTCTGTGTACTATGTATCATTTATAGATGACTTCTCAAGGAATACATGGATAGATTTCCTTAAGAAGAAATTTGAAGTCTTTGATAGGTTTAAAGAATTTAAGGCTCTGGTGGAAAACCAGACAGAGAAGAAGATAAAGGTGTTGAGGACAGATAACAGTGGAGAGTTTTTGCAATAAGGTATTTGAAGAATTCTGTAAAAAGTGTGGTATAGCACGAAAAAAGACTACTCCATATACAACTAAGAAAAATAGAGTTGCAGAAAGAATGAAAAAGACGTTGATGGAAGGGGAAAGAAGCATGCTCAGTGGTGCTGGGTTAGGACAGGAATTCTGGGCAGAGGCAGTGGAGACAACATGTTACCTAGTCAACAAATCACCTTCATCAGCGTTGGAGGATAAGACTCCACAAGAGGTATGGACAGGTAATAAATCCTCTCTTTCACATCTGAGGGTATTTGGATGCGATGCATATGTACATGTTCCAAAGGAGAAAAGAACCAAGTTGGATAGTAAATCTGAAAAGTGCATCTTTATTGGGTATAAGGATGGTTTAAAGGTTTATAAGCTTTGGAACCCAGTAACAAGGAAAGTTGTGTACAGCTGAGATGTGGTGTTCAGAGAGGGGAAATGTGTTATTAAACATGAAGTCCAACCAAAGGAACCTGAGAATATAGAGTTTGATATTAAGGAGGAAGAATCAGACTCTACAACAGAATAGGAATAAGAAGATGAAGAGCCACAAACTCCGAGTGTGAGAAGATTAGTTCGAGAAAGAAGTTAGCCAGAAAGGTATAGTCCATTTGCTTTCTGTTCAAATTTTGCTTTATCTATTACTGATAATGATCCCAGAACTGTGAAGGAAGCAATAGATTCAGAGAATGGAAAACTCTGGAAATAGGCCATGGTTGATGAAATGGCATCTTTACACAAAAATGAGGCTTGGGATTTGGTGGAGTTGCCGGTTGGAAGGAAACCCATTGGCAGCAAATGGGTGTTCAAGAAGAAGACAAATGTAGAAGGAAAGGTGGAGAAACACAAAGCTCGGTTGGTAGCAAAAGGTTATTCCCAGGTGTCGGGAATTGATTTGGTGAAATTTTTTTCTCCTGTTGCCAAGGTAGCTTCTATTAGATTACTTTTATCTGTTGCTGCTGATTTTAATTTTGAGGTAAAACAGATGGATGTGAAGGCAACATTTCTTCATAGGGATCTGGAAGAGAAGATCTACATGAAGCAACCTGGAGGCTTTGCGGTGAAGGGAAAAAAAGAACTGGTATGCAAGTTAAAGAAGTCTTTATATGGGTTAAAACAGTCACCAAGGATATGGTATTAGAAATTTGATACATTTATACCAGGACTTGGCTTCTCCAGAAGCAAAGCAGATCATTGTATGAATTTTAAATTAATTGGTGACCATGTTATTTATCTAGTCTTGTATGTGGATGATATGTTGTTGGTTGGAAATGACAAAGAAATTATCCAGGATTTGAAGACCCAATTATCCTCCAAATTTAACATAAAAGATCTTGGTGCTGCAAACTATATTTTGGGCACGAAAATTAAAAGAGATCAAGCAAAAAGGAACTTATAGTTAAAATAGAGGAAGTATGTCGAGACAATACTGCAAAGGTTTAATATACAAGATAGTAAACCGGTGAAGGTTTATATTCCTGTAAGTGTGAAGTTATTTGTTGAACAATGTCCGAAGACACAATAAGAGGAAGATGACATGTCTCGTGTTCCATATGGAAGTGCAGTTAGTAGCTCGATGTATGCAATTGTCTGTACTAGACTAGACATTGCACATGCAGTGGGAGTATTGAGCAGGTTTATGTCAAAACTAGGAAAGGAGCATTAGACAACAGTGAAGCGAGATTTCAGGTATTTGCGTGGCACTAGTGGTTATGGTTTGTGCTACTAAGGAAGACCAGGATTGGACAGAGTTTTGAATATTCGTGGCTTCGTTGATGTAGACTAGGCTGGAGATCTGGATTAGAGAAGATCTACGAGTGAGTATGTGTTTAACCTATTTGGAGGTGCAGTCAGCTGAATGAGTAAGAAACAATCTGTAGTGGCATTATCAACTACAGAGGTAAAATACATGGCAACCACTCATGCAAGCAAGGAAGCAGTTTGGTTGCAGAGATTGTGTTCAAGTATCGGGTTAGTATAGGGAGCTATAAGGATAGACTGTGACAACCAAAGTGAAATTTTCTTGATAAAGAACCCTGCTTATCATTCAAGGACAAATCACATTGATGTTCAGTATCATTTTGTGAGGGATATGATAGAAGAAAAAAAGGTGTTGCTGGTAAAGGTGGACACTTTGAAGAATACTGCAGATGCATTAACAAAATTTGTGAGCTCTGAGAATTTCTCTTGGTGTATAGAAACAATGGGTGTTTCAACGCTGGATAAATGACTAAGCTATCCTATGGCCCCTTGTGGAAAGAAACCAACAAGTGGGAGAATTTTGGGTTGTGTTATATTC
This sequence comes from Pinus taeda, assembly GCA_000404065.3. Classification (NCBI taxonomy): domain Eukaryota; kingdom Viridiplantae; phylum Streptophyta; class Pinopsida; order Pinales; family Pinaceae; genus Pinus; species Pinus taeda. The sequence goes on along the minus strand of APFE030994549.1, from coordinate 11,302 downwards.
TTTCCATGACTAGCCCATGTAGTTAACCAAGGGGTTAGAGGGGGGTCGGATCCCCCCTTTGTTGCACTGATTGCGCAGCGGGGGGATCGCAAGGGGTTTTTTTGGACCCTATATTAGGTTGGGTAGACCTACCTATGGTTTTGGACGCGATGGTTTTTGGTCCATGGAATTAGATGCTTCGTCATGTATAAATATGTATTGTAACATTGAAATGAACATAATGAAAAATCAAGTTGGTAGTCCTGCTTTTGGGATTTAGGGGAAAATCTCTGTGTATATGTGTTTTATGTGTTATGCTCTCGCATTGTTTGTTTTCTGTTCTTATAATTCGTATGCAGGTAATTTTTGTACGGGGTTAAAACCTACATCTTTGGGATTAGATAAATACATGTAAATAAGAAAATAAATAAGAATTAGAAGACGAAGAGACATTGGGAGATGAAACCCAATAGTCTCCCTCTCCATGTATATATTCATGTTCAATCTTAATGTAAAATACAATACAATTTGTGGAGTTACCTCCTGACCTGACATTTAAAAAGAAGAAACATATTTTTGTATTAGTTAAACATGTTCTTCATGCTTGTAGGATTTGAGTCAAAAAGTCAAAGTCCTATTTGGACTTCTTGTAAATAAAAAAGAAAAATAATTTTTCAAAATGTAATTTGGGTCAATTTACTTGAAGAAGCCAAGTTGACCCTCCTGGATGACAAGTTGGCTCACTCAAAAGAAGTTTCTTTTCACTTATGAGAACAACTATATATTTGAAAATGTCCCCCACCAAAATGGCAAGCAATTTTGTGCTTTTTTGCGATGAGTTCTAAGGAAAAAATATGCAAATTTCATAAGCTACATTCTTATGAAGAAGAGTGAGTTCCTGAGGCTATACTTCAAATAAATATGAGTTTTCTAATTATATATATGAGATAATGTGAATCTTCTGTGGAAAATGATCTGAGATAAAGCAAGTTCTCTATGGAAGATGATCTGAGCATTTGAAGGGGCTTGACTCGGCTTCTTGGAGGTTGAATTCTTGGGTCTTGGATTTATCACTTTGATCTGACTCTATAAGAAGAAGATATTTTCTGGGTTTTCCTCCTTGTGGGGTTTTTTTTCCCTAGATTGGAGCCTATATCTTGTGTCTCTTGTTCTCTATGATATTCATATTTTTTCATTTTGGTAATTGGTTGATGAAAAAAATAATACAAATATAATAATAATAAGCCAACAGTAATTTCACAAGTAATTATCAAGTAAGAGAAATCATCACTTTTACCTCCCTATTGATTTCTCAACATGGTATTAGAGCTAAAGCTAATGGATGAAAACTTGAAAATACATTCTATTGGCATTCTTGAAGAAATCTCATCATCATTGTAGCAATCTTCATGTCTAAGATCCTAGGTTTGTAATTAAAAGACCTACAGTAGGAATCATGTGAACTCATATTTCACAGTGATTTGCATGACATTACAATGGTTTGCATTATTTATAGCTAGCATTATCTATTTGGTTCGTTGACATCAATATGAAAATCACATTATCTATTTGGTTTGTTGACATTTATCTGAATCTCACATTGTTTATTGGTTCATTATGTTAGCGCTTGGAATTCACCTAGGCTGAGATAGACAAACTCTCAAGGCTACATCAAACCATTTCACCTCGTAGCTAGCCCTACGAGGTATGAGAAGGCTCTCTCGGGTCAGATTCGGTAGATCTTTCAATATGATAAGCTGACCAATTAGGAATAAAGATATTAGGCTAGTAAATTGATAAGGGGGTTGATTTGAAGATTTTTTGGTTTTTGGTGGCAATTGGAGGGAGTGCAATTCAGGGTGCGGGGATTGAGCACAGTTTTTTGCAGGG
>APFE030994548.1:0-12059 GCA_000404065.3 Pinus taeda | reverse complement strand
TATACATGCCGAAGCATCCAATACCATGGACCGAAAAACCATCGCGTCCAAAACCATGGACCGAAAACCATAGGTAGGTTCGCCCAACCTAATATAGGGTCCAAAGAATATAACAACCCAACAAGAAATACATTCAAATGTGTTGATGTAGTCATACCATTTATCTCAAATGCATAAGGTCTTACCCAATGATGAACTCTTTTCTTCATACATATAGCGAAATTTACTAACTAAGACTTTGCATGCAGTTTTTTATTTAAACTACACTTATCCACTAGGTCATGAATAACATAACTATAATTAGATCCATGGTCAATAAAAATATAAACAAATTGATCACAAAACTTACCGTCCATCTCGATAATAAATGCTTGGTGATTTTTCTACCTATTATCCAACGTTGCATAGATCTTAGGAATACCATGTCCAACACCCCCCAATGTTTGTGCCTCATGAGTGTTAGTATCTTGTATTCATAGTAGTCAAAAATAAATCTTGTCTTTCAAATTTTGTCAAAAGTATGGCTATGATCTTGTGGAAGATCAAGCTCTAGGTCTTAGGATGGAAACACATTTTTTATTATTCATTGTAAATATTTCAAATTGTGTCAAGAGTTACAAAGATGGTCTTTTATATCCCAAGGGGTCAAGTTAAGTAGGTCTAGGGTCAAGTTGCATCAAGGAATCATGAGAAATTTTGTGTTTCCATGCTTTGTCATCATGGGCACAAAATTGTGTTGGGTGTGGAGCTTGATTATCTTCTTTATTCATAAACATCACCGTGTTGGACCCCAATTTGTAATGGGGCAGAAACAAAACCTGTTTGATCATTGTTAGGGGGGCCAGGTAGGGGCGATGATGATTTTATGTGCCACCTCCCCCCCCAAAGGAGGGGTTCAAGGGTAGTGCTGCCGAAGTTAAAAATAGATGTAACATTGCCTTGTAAAATTTTGTAATTTCGTAGTCAATCTGAGTCGTTGATTAGGCAGGTGATATGACGGTAGAATTTATGTTTAATTTAGGATTTTCCCCCCTAAAAGGCAACCTCTTGCTATATATGAGGGAATTTTATTGCGGCTATGCATATGTGTATTCTGAGTGAGAAAGAGAGAGGAGATTGTGTGAGAGCGAAGAGGAAATTACAATGGATTTGTTGTAGGTTGTATCTATTCATTTGGATGGATAATATAAAGGAAGGAATGGTATTTTTTCCATGGACGTAGCCCAAATTGGGTGAACCATATATATATGTGTCTCTCTTGTTTTATGTGTTTTCTGTGTTTGTATTTCTACAATATTTTATGTGTTCCATTGCTTTGTAACATATAATTTTATAACAACTGGTATCAGAGATGAAGGTCTATCTAGATGATAAATTTGAAAAAAAGAAGGGTTCCTGGTTCGAGTGGGAGAAATGGTGAAAGATGGTAGGTTTAGAGTCGAGAAATTTAACGGGCAAAACTAACAGTTGTGGAAGATGCAAATGGAATATTATTTGTATCAGAAAGATCTATACATACCATCGTGCGGAAAAACAAAGAAGCCGACGAGTATGACAGACACATAATGAGAGATTCTCATCAGAAAGGTACTTGGAACAATACGGTTGTGCCTGGAGACATCAGTAGCCTTTAATATTCCAAAGGAAACAACAACATATGGTTTAATGTCAACATTGGACAAACTATATGAAAATCCCTCGACCTCAAATAAGGTTTTTCTTATGAAGAGTTTATTTAATATGAAGATGTTAGAAGGTGGATCTGTTGTTGATCATTTAAATGAATTTAATATGGTTACCAGTAATTTAAGTTCTGTAGGGGTAAATTTTGATGATGAAGTTAGGGCTCTATTATTTCTATGCTAATTGCTAGAAATATGGAATGGTTTAGGTATGGCTATTAGTAACTATATCTCTAAATCTAGTACTTTAAAGTTTGATGATGTTGTCGGTGCAATCCTTAGCAAGGAAATGTGACAGAAAAGCTCAGGTGAGACATCAGGTAATGCTTTGATTGAAGAGACTAGGGGAAGAAAAATGGAAAGAGGAAAGAGCCTAGGATATCGTAGTGAGTCAAGGAAAGGAAAATCCAAGTCCATACCGAGGAAAGAGCCTAGGATATCGTAGTGAGTCAAGGAAAGGAAATGGGGCCTCAAACTCGGAATCGCTGAGGTGGGAGACTTCTTTCCTAGCTGGTGGAACAGGGTTAATAGGTTTCTTCCCTTTATCAACTAGTTTTGGGGAAGAGAGTTGAGCAATTTCTTCATTTTTATCCTGCATCTTGGATCTTTTTGTGGACCTCAAATCATATTTCCTATGCAACTGGGCTTGCATGAAATCAACAAAATGTCTATAATAAGCATCTATTTCTTCTTCATTCAAAGAAATGTGTGATCCTCCTCCTCCTCTTCTTGTGCTTCTATTTCATTTTCTTCTTTTGAGAGAGTAGAGTATTGGTTTTCCTATAATTCGATAGCATCCTTAGTGTTTTATTCAAGGTCATCCTCTAGAAACAGGGGAGGTTGAATTTGGTTTGGTTGGTCCTTCCTTTCTCTTTGAAAAAGTTGCAAAGGGGGTCTCCTATATTGGGGATTAAAGTTTCTTTTAGGCCCTTTTTGGATTTGTCAAGGAGGATTTTTGTTATCCAACTCTACCTTCACGAGTTTATTTGAAAGGTTCTTAATCAACTTGTTCAACTAGCTTTTGTTCTTGGGAATCCTTTTCTTATCCAGGGGAGCTATCCTCTTCTTTTCCCCTTCTTCTATCGCCATGATCTCCCTTTCCATTCCATTTTCCAGCAAATGTAAAGTTTGATCCAACCTCCAGAGCATTGGTCTAGATCTGGTCCAACTTGTGGAATTTCCTCTCTCTGAGGGTAAACCCAAAATCTGGCTCAGATGCTCCAGTAAATACCACCTTAGTTGCTACCTGTAGAGGTTTAATCTAAATAGGAAGGTTGTTTCATAACTTATTAAATATTTTTATGAATTATGTGACATCCTCATTTTGTCTTTTCTTTATTGCATTGAACTCAGTGAGAAATACCCATGGTCCTTCTTCTCTCCCAATGTCTGCATGAATGTGGTCTCCAATTACTCCCAAGTATTAATTGAGGCATTTGGTAAAGTATTAAACCAATTTCTGGCCTCCCCATCTAAGGATTGAACAAATAATATCATAACTACATCTAGGTGCTCTATGTTCAAGTTTTCAACAAATGAACAAAAGACCTCCATATGTTTTTGGGCTAAAATATCATCTTCCCCAGTGAATCTAGGTAGGAGCTTAAGATAGTCTTCAGGCATTCCATTCATAGGTTGTGGCAGGTTGAGTGGGGAATATTTGTTAAGCAGGAAGCCAAGGAAAAACCATATTTTGCAACGAAGGTTGGAAATAAATTGCAACAGGGCCTGATTGAGGAGCCGACTGAGCCGTACTCGATGATATGTGGTGTGAGATATTAGTGGGATTTTAATATGGACTAGTAATAAAAATATATTTGACCTATTCAACTTATGGGGAGGTTGGGAATATAACCTTAGGCTCGTAACTGATAGATGGCTCTTCAGACTTAAGCTTCGAGAGGCAAGAGCCAGGTGGAGGAAGACATTCTTTTGAGAACTCTAAAACTCTAGACGAAGTTTCAAGGTATTTTATCTCAGCTCTCTAAGAGCTGGAAGTCAAGGCTTATGAAGTAAATATTATAGGGTCTGGAGTTCTTGGCGTTCTTAGAGTTCTTTCTCTCCAAATTTTCCTGGAGACAATTCTCTTTGGGTCAAATACAAGATGATTTGTTTTGCTATGAGGTATCTCAATGAGTATGAGGTCTCCTAAAAGGTAGGATGACCAACCTAATTATTTTACAGTGAAGTTGCCAAGGTGAGAGATATCAACCCACACCTCCTTCACTCACCATACAAAAGGAATGTTCAAAATTGCACCCAGGGAAATATATTCAACAACAACACCAAAAGATGTTTTGGTTCCTAGAGATAACCCTTGAGATGATAATAGAGGTCAATGCCTAGGACATCTTAAATTCCTTTTAGATAAATCTTTATTGCTCAAAGTCTTTAAAATATTAGAGAATTTGAAATTGGCTCAATAATCACATTCAGAGACCAAACACAGTAGTAACATTCAACCATGGTGGCCTACACAGAGGTAGTGGACCTTTCTAAGTTGTTGTAGTATAGGTGCGTGAATAAATAAAGAAGGAAGTATGGTGCAGAGGGCTAATCAATAGAATCCTATACATTTAACTTCAACAGAGTAATGTATAGACAAAGAGAATGAGATTAGAATCCATGGAGAGAAAATTAAGGCTTTCAATCTTATATCTACATGTACCTGACGAGTCCCATCAATAGGTACATTTTGAAGATCAATATGCCATCCTCCAGCCTTAAAACTATCCTTCTCTTACGTTAATTCACATTTTTTGTTATATTATGATTTGTAAGAGTAAAAGGTGTTTTTCATAGTATATGGAAGAATGTGGTTTAATTGTAGGAAAATGAAGCATTTTTTAGGCTATTACTATTTAAGGTCTTAATGGAGACAACTATGAGAGAATCTAGGGGTTTTGTTCACCTCCTTAACTCCCTAAACTCGACTTGGGAGCACCATATTCTCTCTCACTAGTTCAAGTTCATTGGCAGTCGAGTGACTTCTAGTCCAAGTGAAGATCAAGAGGGACAAGATCCACCATTTTCGAGCTCAAGGAGGGCACCACTCCTACTTTCAAGGGATCTACCTCAGGTACCATTTTGTATAAATAAACTAGAAAAATACCTCATTACGATTCAAATTTTTTGTTCGTCTAGTACAGTTATTGAGCTTCAAGCTTGACATTGTTATTTCCAACTTTTATGTGATGTATTAGACCTACACTTTCTGATAATGAGAAGTTGTATTTTAAGCTACATCTGAGTTAATTTCAAAGGGATGAGACACTTGGGTTTGGGCCCAACCCAGAGGCTTTGGTCCCTCTTCTTGTATTTATGTTTCTCCTTGATTCCAATTAGTTCATAGTTTCTTGCATTTAAGTAGATATTAATCTATAAAATCATGTGGTTGCAGCCTCTACATCACCTCTATTGTGGGAGAATGAGTGGAAGGATTCACAACCACAGCCCAAAAAGATTGTGTTTACGATTTCTTGGAAATATATTAGTGTTAGTTGTCCTATTTTACATTTGCTCTATGTAGTCTTAGAAGTCAGTTTAGTGATTAGATCAGTGGTATTGCATGAATTAGATGTTATTTAAATTCAACTCATCTTTTCCATCATAATTCATTTCATTTTGTTAATGATAAATGGATACATGCATGTGATTGATTGCATGGTTGGTTGATTTGCAGGGAAGGGCACCTTCACCACGTCCATCCTAAGCTCCTTCATCTTCTCCTTCCACTTCCAAACTCTATCCCAAAACCCTGTTTTAGAAGTCATTCTTCCTAGTACATTGAGAGCACTCATCTTAGTGTAAGACAGGCCTTTGAGAGGTCCTGAGCTTGGATAGGGTCTCAAACCAACCTCGTTCCATTTGCTTCAACTTCCATCCACATCTCCATATCCTCAAGACAATGTTTTCACCTTCAAAAACCACTTGGATGCCCTCCCATAGCATTACAGGCCTCTTGTAGAAATCACCTGTAGCAAACCCGTAGCAGTATTTTCCTTCATTAGGTTTGATCCCCACTACAAAGTTGACTTAGCATAGATGCATAATGACCCCCAACTATGATTTTATGATCAAGGAAAGCTCCGAGGCCACTCCAACCCTTCATTTTCTTCACTGCAAAAACATAGTAGAGTTAGTTTCTTTATCATGCAAGTAGGTTACTAATTTATGAGAAAGTGTGAACTAGGTACATGGTACATGCAATTATGATTGGTAGTTTGATGAATTATTCAAGATAAATTAGCTTCCTTTCTGCAAGTAGATGAGGTAATTTGATGAATTCTGCAAGATAACATAACTTTCTTTCTACAAGTAGATTAGCCTTTTTCCTTTCATGAATTGATTAGTTAGCATTTATAAGTTGAGTCAATGATATTTCTATTTTCATAGCTAGAAGAAATTTCCAATTGTACCTTTATAAACAACCTTTCATTCTAATTCAGTACGAGGAAGAGTCTCTGAGCACTTTTTGATCTAATGTCATAACTGAGGGTGGCATGAGTGGAATCCTATCTGATGCGCATATAGCACTATCACCTTGAAGTTTGTATGAACCTCAGGTTGATCATTTGAGTTGAGGAACCCTTGGGAGTTGCACTATTATTGGTGCAATACAAGGGATCACCACTTTTTGGCACCATTGTTGGGGAGGTGTCTAAGTATATTTTGTTTTTGCTTAAGCATTGTTTTCTGTTTTGCATACAGTTCAAAAAAAAAAAAAACATTTCATGCCTCGTAGGAGTAGGGATAATCAAGAAAAATTCTTACCAAAAACCCCCACACCCTCAAACAGTCAACCTTCACTCTTCTTCGATGACTGTGAGCTTCTCTCTCTGACTACAGGGGAGTTAGAAGACCCTCTAGGTGAGCAACCTAAAATTTTTTAAGAACTTATTGGGGTAGAAGAATAACCCACTTCACCTACCCAAACTATCGTTGAAAACAACAGCAATTAGGTTTTCCCTATTAGAGAGACCAATGGAGAGGCTAGAATGAAGAACATAATCCCTACAGGCCTTCCACACTTCCATGGCTTAACCTCTAAGGATCCTGATACCTTCATGTTTGAATTTTTTGTTGTCTATAGGACCTATGACTGTGCCTATGATGAGTAGAAGCTGAAGTTATTCCCCTCTATCCTTAAAGATGCAGCCTTGTGTTGGTTTATAGGTCTACTTAGGGGTAGCATCACTACGTGGGCCCAAATGCAAGAGGCCTTCAATAGCAAGTACAAGGACTACTGTAGGTCCAAGGAAACCAAGGAATAAATCTTTAGGATGACTCTTTGACTTGATGAATCCTTAGAAGACTATGAGGAGAGATTTCAACTCGGTTATAGGAGGGCCAGAGGGCTAGTTTCACCCTTGATCTTGAACCACTCAAACTAGTTCTTCTCTGAGGGATTAGGGAAGATATGTTTGAAACCCTCAACATGCTGTCTGGAGGAGATATCTATCGGTTATCCTATGGTGACATTAAAATTGTGTTCAAGAATCACTCTAGGGCTTCCAGGAAGAAGGGTAGAGCTAGTCAAGGCTTGGTTAGTCCCTCTCCCTCCACAACATCCATTAAGAATGATATAGGTAACATGTTGGAGGATTTCAAGAGTGAAATTATACATACATTTAAACTAAAAATGGATACCATGCAAATCAAAAGAAAGCAGGAGGAAGCAGAAAGGACACTAGTTATTTTCTACCCTAGATGCACAAAAAGACATCCTAGAAATGAGTGCCCATTGAATTTCATAGAGGTCTGCCTAGTTTGTGAATAAAATCATACAACAGACAAGTGCCCTTCTTTGCTAGAGCTAAAAGTTGTATACCAAAGAGCAGAAGGGGTTTAAGAGAAACTTTGTTTCATCAATCAAAGAAGACCTCAAGGACCTCAGTCATATCAACAAGGCATGCAAGGCGCACACTACTCTTATTATAATCCAATTCAGAATGCACCCTTGTAACCTTGGTACTCTTCCGTTTGCGCAACCTGGTCCACACCTCCTTTCTGGCCTTATTATCCTCCATATCCTCCTCAATCTATAAACCATCCTTTTTAGCCATATCCACCCCAATCTTCTCAATGGGGCAACCCATCACAAGGGTGGAGTCCTCAAGTTAACCAACCTCCTGTTTTACTACCTCCACCCCAACCGCAACCACAAATCACTCATCCTGACCCACCTAAGCAACCTCAAATGCCTTCTCAACCAAATCTGAATCCGAACAACAAGCAAGCACAACAGGTCCATAGTGGAGAGAATCCTTATCCTGCTTATGCTATGGAAATCCAGGAGATCAACCTTCAGTCTGGGAGAGTGCTTCCAGATAACCACACACCTTCTCCCCCTGAAGAGTTTGAGGAAGAGAAGGAAGAGAGTGTTCCTCAAGTCAATCGACCTCCTTTTCCTGAGAGGTTGATCCACCCTAGCCAACACACCCCAGAAGAGGTTGAATTGCTGGGAGAATTGAAAAATTTGTGTGTTAAAATACCCCTTCTCCAAGATATTAAATATGTTCCCATCTATAATAAGATCTTCAAGGAGAAATGTTTCAAAAAGCCTAGAAAAAGAAAGAGAGACACTCCCACCATAAATGTTGTTGGGCAATTATCTGATTTGATGCTTGGGAGGGTGCTCTTCCCAAAATATCTAGACCCTGGAAGCCCTGTAGTAGATGTGCACATTGATGGAATTATAGTCCCTAACACCCTAATTGATCTTGGGGCTGCAATCAATGTGATCATGACTCAGGAAACCATGTTAAAGCTAAACCTCCAAGGGGTTTTGAGAAAGGCCACCACAATGTTATGACTTGCAAATAAATCAATAGTAGTTCCTGAGGGAGTTGTTGAAGATGTTATGGTCTCCTTTGACTCTTGGGAGTATCCTACTAATTTCCTGGTTCTCCAACCCAAAATCAAGTTTAATGGCTACCCTCTCATCCTGGGAAGGTTATGGTTAGCCACTATTCATGCTTACATTAGTTGTAGGGTTGGGAACATGACCATTAAGAATGGACATTTGTCAAAACATTTGGTATTGTCCTCTTGCTCAGCCTTCTATTGAGCATGACTTACCCTTGTGGTTAGTGTTAGCACCTAAATCTGCCTTAGGCTGAAGGAAGGCAAAATTCAGGGTAACCACAAACCATGCTCAGTCTGGTAGCTAGCCCTACCAGAACAGGAGAGGGCTCTCTCCATGTCACGCTCAGTGAATAAACAAACAATATGGTCTCAGATGACTTGCAGTGAAAATTGATCTTAGGCTAGTAAGTACTTATGGATACAAGAAGCGATTTTTTATGAATGACTGAGTTTCTGGGATAGTATGGGACCAACGGACAACAATGAGCAGAGAATTTAATACAAAGGCACAGATTACTTCGTGAGGAAAGACAGGCGGAAAGTATAGCAATTTAGTTTGAAATAACGCGGAATGGAGAGATTGCTTAGGAGGGTGAAAAAGGCATAAGTACATGAATCCTTTTCAATAGAAGAAAGAACACTGAACATGAAATTTTCCCACAGGCACAGCAATAAAAATGAATTCTACCTTATCTAACTTAGAAAATTTCGTTGGAAATGAATATGAAATGAACTGTGAAAGATAACGAAATACATACGACACATAAGAGACACATTTGCTACACTCACAACCAGATGAATCTCATGAAACAGAGTCGTTGCCTTTCATTAATCCTCTGTCAAAATATACAATGAAGAAACAGAGTTTCTTTCCCACAGTCTCCCAGAAATTACAAGCAAACCAACCCTTTGCAAATGGTTTGCATACAATAAATAGAACATGCCATGAGGAGATAGAACAACCAAGGGTTGGGGAGTTTCTCGAATCATTACAAAATGGAGATGGAAAGCCAACCATTAGCTACAGGTGCAGCGTTACAAAAATGACAAATGGCTTTGGGTGACCGCTTGCCTTCCTTTGCCACTTGGACAGAAGCCAAACTCTTTAAACTTTGCCTTATTTGCCGAAAAAGTGAAATGTAGATGAGCGGGCCCTCTTGGAGAACGTCGCGAATCGAAATTTCGCGAAACGGAGGTGAATTTGGCCTTTTTCCCTATATGAGCCGCACCACTTTGGAGGCTGTTTTGAGGCCCCTGTAGGAGTCCAAAATGTGCCCAAGTGTGCTTGTTGGAAAGCCTAGCCTGTCTACTTTCCAACCCAAGTGGAATTTCTAAATTTTGTGCTCATTTGCCACTCCAAATCTTCATTCTCCCAAGACTACTTCTTGTGTGTCAAAATAGGGGCAGAGAGGTCTTTTTTTGGGTGTTTTTGACCTCATGGAGACTCAAATCATGCCCAAATTTATTGTCCAAGCACCAATAGTCATGATTTTGCATGTTGAATCCAAAAATACAAGACATTTCCAATTTGGAGCTCCCAATCCTAAGCGTTGCGCCAGTGGCGCGGCGCATAGGGAGAAAAAACCTGTGTTGTGACCAAAAAATTGCCATGTGACCAAAATTGCTCCAAATTTCTTGAAATTTGGGCTGGAGGTTCTCTAAGAGGCACTATGCTAGGCCACAGAGGCTTCGGCCAAGATTTGAAGTCGATCTTGCTCTTTTTGCGTCTTTATTGCTTTGCTCAATTTTGCCTTCAAGCTCCTTATCCGAGCCTTCGCACTCATGTTTTGTGCCTTGTAATGATAAACCATCCTCCTCAGTATGATTTTGTCTCTGTCGGCCTTCTCCAGCAGTCTCTTAAGGTGGATGTTGATCCGCTCGAGCCAAGACTCGCGGTCATTGTTAATCTCTTGCTCTAAGGTAGTGAGCTTGATCCTCCTTTGTTGGGCAGCTTGTCGATTCTCACGGATGCTTTGCAACTCCATGATCTCATGCTGGTCCTCAAGCTGTTTGTTCCTCTGCTCCAAATACCTGATTATCCATTTGGCCCTCTCCAAATTGAGTGACAAGTCTTGGATCTCCGTGTTCTGCTCTTGAATGGTCATCATAAGTTTGGTACTCTCCACATCTGCATCATCATCCTGAATGAGGATGAAGTCGGCCTCTTGTTCACCTGATGGCCCCTCATCATGCATGGGCCTCTTTCCCTTGTCCTGTACCTGTGTAATCAATGCTAGAAGCGAGGCCCCTTCCACCCCAGGTGGAGATAACACTCGCTTTGCGGCTGCAAACAAGTGCCTACTGCCTCTCTGATATGTAACGAATACTGGCATAGTAGTGGTATCATGGCACTCATACTGATGAGAAGGACCGCCTAACTCATGCTCTACCTCTGATAGTACCTGTGACGTGCTGAAGAGGTCACAGGAGATGAAGTCCTCCCAAGCAATGCCCTGCAATCCCAACTGATGATCCACCAAAATCCGGATAAGAGCAAAGTGATAAACACTGTTAAGTTGTTGCTGAGGGGTCTTATGCTGCAATGAAGGTGTTCATCCTCTCTATGTTCCTGCAAATGAAAAATGGGAGGTTCATCATCTGGACCCTGATAAAGTGCATGAGCAACCTCATGTGATAGGCATATAGACGAGAGAACCTCCCCTCACAGTTGAAGTATTTCATGATCAATTTCATGAGTGGAGCATACTCATCTTTCAAATATCTGAATGGAAAGACTCTTGTGAGCTGCCTCAAGAATCTGGCCACTGATATAGTTTCAGGTGTCAATGTGAAGGTGACCTCGGCCAGGATAGACTGACCTCCATGTAGGTGAAGCACAAAATATGGGCCAACTCATGATGAACTCTAACATTAGCCACCCTTTGACAAAATTCAAAACATGATAGATGTTGGAAACATGACATGGCAAGAGGGCAGGCCTGCAATTTAGTGAGGGTAGTTGGCTCATCCCTAACATGTTTTCCACTCTTGTGATGTCTCCTGGGAGCCTCTTCTTCCGAGGATGAATCACTTCGTGTCTCCATCTCATACTCTGATGAATGCTCTGATGCCATGACTGTTGTGTGTATTGTACTTGGGTTGCCCTTTGATTATGGTGTGAAACTCGGTGTTGTTGTGATATCTGCCACCAAGAGGAACAATGAAACAAGGGAGTATTAGGAAGGGAGTAATATGATGGGAATAGGGGTTATGGGGAGAAGTTTGTTTAGGGATATGTAGGGGGTTTGGGTATTTGATAGGGTAGGGTTTTGGGGTTTTGATAAGGTAGGTTTTTGAGGTGTTATGTTGACAAATAAGAGGAGGGGATAGGGAATAGGGTTTGGTAGTGTTTTAGGGTAGGGATAATAGGAAAAATGAGAAAGGGGGATAGGAAAAATGGCAAGCATGGGAAAAAAGAGGAGTGAAAATGGAACCTTGGCACTAATACCACAATTTTGCAACCCTAGCCACCATAGTTTTGATGTTTATTGAGTGGTTGGTTTTATGAGT
>APFE030994547.1:0-13845 GCA_000404065.3 Pinus taeda | reverse complement strand
AGAGAGGCAAGTGTTAGAGGGGAAGCTTCTGGAAGATTCCATGATCTTCCACCTCGCATTTTGTCCCTGCCATTTGTCCATTCCCGACCAACGCACCCTACAATGGAGAAATTCAGTATGCATCGCACCTTGTATACTGGGAAGGTGATATGCATCACACTCTCTGCCCTGGGCTTTCAGTATGGTCCATTTTTGACCATTTATGAGCAGTTTTTAATGGAGAACTTCTGGGAGATGATGTAATCAGCTGACCTTGTTCCTTTAGACAGTGAAGCAAAACTTTTAGGGACTTAGGATCCCTCAGTTTATGGACATTTATGATTGGGGTTGAAGTGCCCAAAAATGTCTATAACACATATAAACATTTTCTTGTAACTGTGTTCCAGCGCATAAGAAGCAACTCATGATAGATTCTATCTTATGTATGATCTCCCATGGCATTAAATAAAGGTGGATACAATATATTGAAATGTTTTTTAGCACAGATTTTATCATTACCATCCTTCCTCCGATTTTCAATGATCTGTACTTCCAACTATCCAATTATTTGTTGAAAGCTTTAAATTAACCATGCCCAATCCTGGTTATAGTATCCTTTCAGTTTCATCTTAAACCTAAGGTAGGTGAAACCATCATCCAAGATTGATGATGCTACCCAAAACATATCACATATGTCCTTTGTTACATTCTCCTCACTATCATTGTGTAACAAGATCGATTTTTCTTCATTCATATACAAACCAAACACAACTCCAAATGATTTAATGACGTATCTCATGTTTCTCCACTCCCCCACAGTGGATTCCCCACTGAGTAAAATGTCATCTATGAACATTAAATGAGAGATGGAAATATTTTTGGTTACTCTGATCCCTTTAATAATTCCATTATCCTTTGACACCTTTCATTTTTCTACTAAGAGAAAGAGTAATGGAGACATGGCACATCCCTGTATAATTCCTCTATATGCATTAAAAAACTGTGAAGGCAAGCCATTAATAATGGCAATAAAATTTGTAGTTTTTGTAACATGCCAAAATCCATTTAATGTTAAATAGAGACATACCATATTTTAACAAGACCAAGAAGAGGAATTCCCATTCAATGCAATCATATGCTTTGCTCAAGTTTACCTTTATAAGGAAATCTCTTTGTTTCCATGATTTAATAGATTGCATCATCTCCTGGTCAATACCAATTACATCTTGTATTTGTCTAACTTCTAAGAAACCAAACTATTCCTTTGTAATATGCTTCGACAATACTGGATTCAACCTACTCACAATCAATTTTGATATCATTTTGTACACCGCATTACAGTGAGATATGCGACTATAATTTGGAAATGTTCTTAGTTCCACCCTTTTGGGGATTAATGCTATGAAAGTTGCAATTATGGCCCCTAAGATGAACCCATGAATCCTAGATTCTTCAGCTACTACCAGCAAATCTGGGATCATAAAATCAATGAAGTGAATAAAAATTTCAACCCCCCACCCATTTGGGCCCAGACTTTTCTCCTTTTCACATTCCTTCAATATCTTCATAAATTCCTCCCTTGTGATTGGTTGTCCCAATATATCATTATCCTATGACGTGAACATGTTTGGAACTTCTTCGATGAAATTCATTTGCAACCAGAAAGATGTCTCTTGTGCCGATAATTTGCCTTTGAAATGCGTGAATGTTTCTTGTTCAATACATCTCTGTGAACTAAATATGTTTATGGTGTCATCTCTTATCCTCATTATGGAATTGATATGTTTCATGGCATTGAAATGTGTGTGGAAATATCTAGCATTTTTATCTCCAACTTTTATCCATGTTGCCCTGCTCTTCACACGGATGTCTTCTTCCCATGAACGAAGAATGTAACTTCTCTTACACTCCAATTCAATTATCTTGTGTCGGGATTCCTCTGAGAAGAATAATGGGTCCTGAGGATCATTGAAATAACATAGGAAAATGTTAATCTCCCTAAGAGCTTTAGATTTTCCCTCCTTCATCCCCCTAATCCACTCCTGAGTGACCCTTTTAGCTCTCTAAGATTTTGACATATGGATGTCATGTGATATTGTGTAGGAGGATCAATGACCAAGGCCAAACATTTCAGACCAAAGCCCCAAATTCATCCATTTTAAGCCATTTCAGGTTGAATTTGAAGGGATATCATGATCTCTTATGTTCCCCTTCATCCCATGTCAGCGTAATGAGAAAGTGATCAGAAATAAATGTTGGAATAATATAAGATCTTATATATGTGAGATGATTATCCATAGTCTTATTAACCATAAACCTATCCATTTTTTTTTAGATACCCTGCTCACTAGTTCTGCAATTCCTCCAAGTGGAGCCAAGAGGATCTGATGTCACATCCAATAGGGAAAAATCCTCCATCAAAAATCTGAAATAAGCAGCCATACTATCAATTCTAGAATTTTGTCCCCAAATATCTTCCCTCCCCATAGAAAAATTAAGATCCGCTGTGATGATCATGGAACTTAATGTAAGGATTCTAGATTGCACATCTTAGTCCCAAAATAATCTACGCCCCACATATGGAGCATATGAATTGACAATTCAAACCCTTTGATAGTTTCCCATCATGTGCATAGTCATACTAATCCCTACACATGAAATAAATGCCTACATTTCAATGGTTTTGGATCCCAAATAACCCCCAAACCACCAAATAATCCAATAACATCATTTTCAACTACATGCCATGTTGGGCGCACAGAAAACATTTCCTTCCATGACTTATCTTTGAAAACCATCGTTTCTCATAAAAGGATTAGAGAGGGTTTATGAACCTGAACAATACCTCCGAGGGAGCTTAATTTTCGGGTCGCTCCCAAATCCCGGATGTTGATGGAAATAAGAAATAGAGGCATTCCCAACAGTAAAATCAAAATCAATATCAAACTAGTTATTGGGACATTGACATAATCCAATTCGATCTTGTTACAAGCTGAAACCTTTTTATGTTTAGGGGATTGCTTCTTCCTATGTGTGACATTTTTATATGATTGACATCCAGAATCCAGAGGTTTATGGAAATGGAAATTTTAATAGAAAGGGGAGCTAGATTCTCAGATGAGGACAAAATAACCTCCAATTCCTTGTTAGGGGAAAATGTACTAGGGGATGAGACCATATCCAAAGGTCAGAATGGTAACCCAACTACATAGGATGACTTATTGTAAAGAGAGGAGGACTCAGATATAGTCTGAGTTTGAGGGAAAGGATCCTCACGTCCGAAGTCATTCGTGCAATCCACAAAGGTATGGGGAATATGTGATAGATCATTAAAGGATATGGGAATGACCATTACCAAAGGCCAAAATGGAATCATAGCTTCAAGGGATGACTTACCATAGGGGCTTCACTTTATTAATTATCATGTTCATTCATAACGAGGGTTCTAAAATTGAGAAATATAGAGCCAATATATTGTACATATTGGGGGTGGGGATTTTGGGTAGAGAGTTATGGATTCTGGAGGTATTAGAATTAGTATTTGGTAAAACTAGGGGATATCTACTAAAATAGGCATGGGGTAGTATCAATTTTTTAGTAATAAAAAGAAAAGGGTAATCTAAAATGTGAAAACATTGATGGTTGTTTATCTCACCACTTGAAAGGATGTTATGAGTTCAAATAGCCACAAGAGGGAGAGGATTATACATTACCAATAATTTTTTATAGGTTTAAAATCAAATGTGAATGGAGAGGACTTTGTGAAGGTTTTCTAGCCTTTGATAGTTTATCAGAATGGTGGCATGAGGAGGCGTTATCCAAAGCAATGTGGTTAGAGGATTCAATTGTAGATTTGGGTGTGGTGAAGATTCCAAAGGTTGCGAGGTGAATTCTGGCATCTGTGAGGACAATGGCAATTGTTCTTCACTGAGGAAGTGTAGGTTAGACTCCTCTTCTTTGGTGGGAGCTATACACAACAAGGGGGCACTGGAAAATGGATTTGTGCCTTTCAACATCATCGTCGATGACATTTTCTCCTCAATGGTTTTTTGTGTTGGTTTGCTAGTGTTGGGGCATAATTTGATGGACACAATTATGGATGGCATTCGTCGGTGTGAAGGATGGCTTCATTCCGTGGGCCTTGCGGTCCTTTTTCTCTGCTTATTTGTTAGTGCGATTTGTTGTCTTCCATTAGGGTGGCCATGGTTGGGGCTTGATGATCATTTTGGTTCCTATCAAATCTATTCTGATTTATTCTATGGTGGCTCTATTGGTGGCCTTGTGTCATTTTTAATTATTGTGTGATTGATGCTATGATCTGAAAGTAATTTCTACATTAAATTAAATTTGGAAATTTATCTATTTAACTAGGATCATATGGATAATAGTCACTTAGGGTTGAATTTTTGTAATGCACTTAACCAAAAATACCTGAATAGGTGAAATATGCCTCCAAATATGTGAAATTGTGTCCTTTCCCACAAAAAAAACTTCTTGACAAGGAAACACACCTTCAAATACATGGAAGCTCTTCCATTATGGTTATTTCTCATCCCTTATTACCTACAACATCCCGCAACCACCTCCTTGAAAAGGGTGTCCAACCTCAAGATTCAAGTGGGCCTTGAACCAAACCCATGTGTAGCTTAGTGCTACATAGCATGATCTTGAGTTGGATGTTCATCTTGTAAAGCTCCCTTTTTGTTGAGATCCTTCATCCACATTGTCTTAGGCCCTAGTTTTAACCTAAGAACAAGGATATACATCAATGACATAATAAAAGATAATGCAATACATGTAACCATTCCTCCAATTACATGTAAAACATGCCCAAATGGATACTCATAGTGAAATGTATCTCTGGAAAAACCTTCATCAAGACATCCATACACCTTCTCTATGATTTTTCTTCCCTTTGACGATAAAGATTTCTTAGGCTTGATGGATTTCAAATGTTGATAGCATCCCAAACGAGTAAAACCTCCCTAATAGTGTTTTTGTTCATGCAGATTGTACCATACCTCTAGAAAAAACAATTTTTTTGTCCCCTGCCTTTAACCATATAACATGGATTTTTAGTTGCCATGTTTAACACCCTCCTCCCACATCTGATCCACCATCTCCCATGTAGCTTCATTAGGCCCAAAGTGCTTCCAATGCACCTTAAATTGTTCGATTGCTCAGTTTTGGAGCATGAGCACCTTTTTATCCAATATATTCTTAGTCTCCGGCTGCAATTCTCCATCTGGTTCCACCTGCAATACTGACCAGTCAATCACATGATCAACATCTCTAACATTTCTTCTTAAGTAATGAAACTTGGAAAACATCATGGACTTTCACTATTGGAGGCAATGCAAGTCGATAGGTTACTGGACCAATCCTTTCAACAATGCTGAAGGGTCAACAAAACCATGGTGCTAGCTTGGCACATGATCCAATTGGCTAGGATCTCTTCTTTAGTTTGATGCGCAAGTACACCTATTCCCCAACCTAGAACTCTTTGAACAACCTATTTTGATCTACATAACTTTTCTTCCTATCCTGTGTTTCCTTTAGATTTTTCTTTATAACATACATTTCTTGTTCCATGTCTGCCAACATATCTAGTCCTATCAATACCTTGTAAACTAGATCACTCCAAGTAATACGAGTGTTGCAACTCTGCCCATAAAATGCCTCAAAATGACTCATCCTCAACGATTCTTGATAACCAATTTTGTATACGAACTCTACCAAGGGGAGATACTCTTCCCACTTCCATTGCTGATGCATCACATACATTATCAGCATGTCCTCTAATATCTTGTTGACCCTCTCCATTTGTCCATCTGTCTGCAGATGATAAGCTGTAATAAAAGCCAACTATGTGCCCAAACCTGCAAATAAATCCTTCAAAAACTTGGAAGTGAACTTTGCATCCCTGTCTGACATAATATTCTTCGGAACACCATGCAATGTGACCACATCTTAGATGAACACTTGTGTTACATCGCTAGTTGAGAATGTAGACTTCACCTGAATGAAATGTGCAACCTTTTTAAACCTATCCACAAAAACCATGATGGAATCATGTTGTCTCACTGTCCTCGACAACCCCATAATGAAGTCCATGGAAATGACCTCCCATTTCCACTCTGGAATCACAATCGGCTCTAGTAGTCCACCTGGATGTTTACACTCTACCTTCAAACACTAATAGTCAAAACATCTCTCCACAAAATCTACTACATCCCATCTAGATTCGTTCAATAGTAAAATCTCTTCACTATTGTTTGTGTCTTCTGATAACCTAGGTGCCCTGAATAAGGTTTTGCACGAAACTCCCTCAGGATCACCTTCTTGAGTGTCAGAAAATTATATATTACAGAGCAATGGAACATATAAAATATTGTAGAAATATAAACGCAAAAAACTCATAAAACAAGAGAGACACAGATATACGTGGTTCACCCAATTTGGGCTACGTCCACGGAGAAATAGCCAGTCCTTCCTTTTATATGATTTAGAAAACTGAAGAAATACAACCTACAACAAATCTATTGTAATTGCCTCTTCTCTCTTGCTCAAGCTCCTCTCTCTTCTCACTCAGAATCTAGATCTGCATAGATGCAATACAATTCCATCATATATAGTGAGGGGTTGCCTTCTAGGGAAAAAAACCCTAAATTAAACATAACTTCTACCATCAGGTCTCCGCCTAATGAATGGGCCAGATTGACTACGAAATTACAACATTTTATAAGGAAATTTTGCATCTATTTTTAGTAGTCTCCCCCCTGGACCCACCCTACAGCATATATTTTACAAGCGGTTTTGATGCCCCATTACGAACTAGGGTCCAATGCAGCAATACCTTTGAATACAGAAGATAATCAGACCCCACACCCAACATTGAGCTCACTGTTACTGACACATATATCCTATCTCAGAAACTGACCAATACCTCTATTGTAAGACAATAATCCATATCCTGTGCACCTACACCTGTACTTATACCTATACCTATACTTATACCACTACCTGTACCTATACCATCACCTATAGCTATACCTGTACTATCACCTATACCTATACCATCACCTGTACCTTTACATGTGCTCTGCTGCAACCTATGCACAATATCCATAAATCTAACTTCCTAGTGACCTGCTCACAAGATGCTATCCTATAGATCTATCCTATAGTAGCTCACAATTGCTAAGTAATTTACTTGTACCCCCCTACTAAGAGCATCGGCCACTCTATTCTCTTTATCTTTGATATACTGGATCTTGAAATCAAACTCACTGATCGTATCCAACCATCGAGCCTTCCTACCATTCAGATTCGGTTGGTTAAATAAATATTGCAAACCACTGTGATCACTCATCAATGTAAATCTCTTGCCCGGAAGATAGTGTCTCCATATTTTTAACACATGTATAATCGATGCTAGGTTAAGATCATGTGTGGGGTAGTTCTGCTCGTGCTCATTTAGTTTCCGCAACTCATAACATACCACCTATCCATCCTACATAGGGATTCCACCAAGTCTTCTCTTGCAAGAATCTATGCATGCTACAAACCTTTGTCTAGATCTACAATATTTAGCACTGGTGCATGTGTCAACAATTGCTTGAGCTACTAAAACATAGCCTCACACTTCTCTGTCGATTCAAACTTCTTACCTTTCCTTTGCAATGATGTAATAAGATAAGGAATCTGTGAGAAGTTCCTGATGAATCTCCTATAATAGCCTTCCAAACCCATGAAAGATCTCACCTCATCCACATTGTTAGGAGCAACCCATTCCATTATGGCTCTTATATTTTCTAGATCTACTGCAATTCCCTCCTTGGAGACAACATTACCCAAGCAGTGTACCTCAGTCTGAAAGAAACTACACTTGCTGAACTTAACATACAACTGATGCTCCTTCAAAAACCTCAACACTACTGCTAAATGCTCGACATGCTATTCCTCATTTTTATAATATACCAATATATCATCAATGAACACAATAAAAAACTTATCTAACTACAGATGCAACACATTATTCATCAAACACATAAATGTAGCTGGAGCATTAGTTAAGCCAAATGGAACTACAACAAACTCATAATGCCCATGCATGGTCTTGAATATGGTCTTGTAAATGTCCTCTTCTTCGATGCGTACCTAATGATATCTGTATCTCAAGTCGATCTTAGAGAACATTGCTGCTCCCTTCAACTGGTTGGACAAGCCATCAATCTTCGGTAACAGATCCCTATTCTTGATGGTAATTTTGCTCAACTTCTTGTAGTCAATGCATAATCTAAGAGTACCATATTTCTTCTTCACAAACAACACTAGTGCGTCCCAAGGTGATACACTTGGCCTAATGTATCCCTTGTCCAACATTTCCTTCACCTATAGATTTAACTCAACCAAATCAGGCTTCCTCATCCTGTAAGGCGTTTTTGATGATGGAGTTTCCCCTGGCACTAACTCAGTAGAAAATTCTACCTCCCTATACGGTGGAAACTCTGTAATTTCATCAGGAAATACATCCTTTAATTGCTGCAAAACTAGGTACCTGATCAACACATCTATATCCTCAACTTCCTTACCATTATCACTATGAATGTGTACTTCAAATAGTTTACACCCTTTTTTGTGATTACACTTTGTTTACATAGTTGTTACCATCCTAACTGATGTAGCTTTCTTCTTACCCTATAAGACTCTTGGTTCCCATTTTCATTAACACACTCCATGGCTTTGTCATAACAACCTACCTTGGTTCTATGAAAGATAGAACCAATCCATGCTCAACAACATAATGTATGAACCCAATGGTTGTACATCCAAATGTGTTTCGGTAGGCATATCACTCAAATAAAATGCACAAGCGCTTACCCAATGATCAAGTCGCTTCTTTGTACCCATAGACAACTGCACTAACCAAGACTCTACATGTAATTCCTTACTCAAACCACACTTATCCACCAAGAAAAAACTAACATAGCTATAATTAGATCTAAGGTCAATCAAAATAAAAATAACTTTATCACAAATCTTACCATCCACCTCAATGGTAGATGCCTGATAATCTGCATGTTTGTTATCCAATGTTGCATAAATACATGGAATAATCTGACAAACCTCCCCAATAGTTTGTGCCTTCTGCACATTATATATATGAGGTTTACCACCCTTATTCTATGGACAATCTCTCCTACGATGATCCTTGCCACAAATCCAATACTCTACAAGCTTCCAACTTGTCTCCTTGTTCTTTTCTCCTTATCGGAATCCGTGTCCTCTATTTAATGCATTAAACTTTTTAGGTGGTGCAACATTTTCCTTTTTGCCTATATCTTGAGGCCTTGCTTGCTTTCTATCCCATTTTCCTTTGTTCTTTCCATTACCTCTCCAGTCTGTCTTAGTCTTAGCTTTGTGCTTTGATTTTTCATAGCAATTCCTTAGCTTCCGAATATATTCCTCCAATGATTTAGGCTCATCAAACTCAATCTTGTCTTTACAATCGGTAATCCACTAATGAACCAATGAATCTTGCCTTTTCCTCTGTGAGATAAGGCACATACCTCAATAAATCCAAGAACTTGATAGTGTACTCATCATCTGTCATGGAACCCATCCTTATCTCATAAAATTATTTTTCCCTATCATCAAAGTATCTCTCTAACAGGTAATTCTTGAATATCTACTCAAAATCACTCCAAGTCAAATCCTCCTCATGAATACATCTGACATTCTTCACATATTCCCACCAAATGTTTAATTTACCTTTGAGACTGAATGTAGCCACTCTAGCTTCCATGTTCTTTGAATAGTCATGCAATATAAAGAATTTCCTCATGCCAAGCAACCATGCCTCTGCATCTTGAAGTTTATTCATCTCTTCGTCAAATGTTGGTGGCCTTGCTTTCTTAAATCATCTAAAATATATCCCCTATCACTCCTCTTATAAGGATGATAATGATGACGATCATTATGCCTATCTAAATCCGAACTAGAAGAATACATGTCTATCTGCTCTCCAATCTGGAGTATCCAACAATCTTCCATCTCTAATTGTGTCATCTCTATCTGACCTATGACCACCATGAGACCAACTACCATATGCCCCATTAGTTTTATCCTCTTTCTCATAGTTGATTTGACGTGGTCCTTGTCGTTGCAAATCTGACAAACTTTGAAATATTACAAAAGGTTACAAAAGGTATGTATTACATCTTCATATTTAGAACCAGATCAATTTTTATGGTATAAAGGGCTTTGTTCTTGTAAACAACTTGTTACGTGGTCAGTTTTCATGGAGGAAATGATAGCACATTATGAGGATACAAAGAGCACACCTTCTTTAGAGTAACACCACAACAATTGGAAAGAGTAAAAGGGCTTTGTGACATAGTGGAAAGCAAAATTATGGAAACCAAGAAGCATACCCCTCACAACTATAAATATGGAAGTGTTGTTTCTCCTAGCCTTGCACAACCTACAAGGGTTACACCACAACAATTGGAAGAAAAAAGAGAAAAAGGCTTTGTTACAATTGTGATAGAAAATGCACTAAAGGTCATAAGTGTGCTGACAAGAAATTATTTTACATAGAATATGAAGAGGAGGAAGAAAAGGATCAGGAAACATCAAAAGAAGAGGATATACACCAGGACCCCAACCCAGAGAAAGAAGAAATGAATCAGACCATATCTTGTAAAGCATTGGCAAGAATTACCACTCCTCAAACTCTCAAGATAGAAGGACATATCAAGAAGAAAAAGGTGCAAGAAGTGAAAGATCACATCGAGAAAGAAGAAATGAATCCAACCATATCTTGTAATTCATTGGTCATAATTACCACTCCTCAAACTATCAAGATAGAAGGGAATATCAAGAATAAAAATGTTCAAGAAGTGAAAGATCACATCTAGCATCAAGAAATGAATCCGACCATATCTTGTAAAGGATTGGAAGAAATTACCACTCCTAAAACTCTAAAGATAGAAGGACATATCAAGAAGAAAAAAGTTCAAGTAGTGAAAGATCACATCGAGCATCAACAACAAGTTCTCCAACTTTTAAAGGATAACGCCACTTTGATGCAAAATCAAATGAAACAATAGGTAAATCAACATCGCAGTGAAAAATGTTTTGACGTAGGTGATTGGGTATTTTTACTGCTACATTTCAAGCTAGCTATTTATGAGAAGGAAATGTTAGCAATACTATATGCACTTAAGAAATGGCGACCTTACCAAATGGGAAGACACTTCAAGGTAAAAATGGATCATGATAGTCTTAAATACTTTTTAGAACAATTATTATCTTTAGAAGAACAAATAATATGGGTCACAAATATGTTGGGCTATGACTTTGACATCGTCTATAGAAAAGGGAAGAAAATTTTTGTTGCAGATGCACTCTCAAGAAACGATGAGGATGCGGAAGCATTGTTTTGTGCTATTTCTATTATCCAACCAGATTGGATAAATGAAGCAAGGGATGAATGGAAGAAGGACAAAGAAGTATGGCAACTTATTCAAAAGTTGAAAAAGGTTCCAATTCAAACAATATTGCCAGAAATTGAAGAGGAAGGAAAAATCATATTGGAACCCGGAGTAGTCACAGAAACAAGAACCCGACAACTACTAAATCAATCAATTTCAGAGTACCTCATCAAGTGGAGGAACTTACCCGCTGAAGATTCCACATGGGAGGACAAGAATTTTATACAGAAGCATCAAGAACTACTCAAGTGTTGAGGACAACACTTTTTGAAGGAGAGGGGCATGTTAGGCCCCTATACTATTAGTGTAACCCCTTATTTCTATTATTACAACCCCCTTATTATATTGATGTACCCATGTAGTGCCCATATTGTTACTATTGTGCCTCATAGAATTCCACTATTGTTATTATTGTGCCCTTACATTATTATTGTTATGTCAGCTTTGATTATATTATGACCCCTTAGACTCCTATATATAGAAAGGAGGTATTTTCATTTGTATTATCTAAGAATGGTTCGTTTGTGTAATGTAAAGGAGGTTTTCCCCTCGAAGAGGCTGAATTATAAGGTGTTCAACTATCTTTTCTATCTTTTTTTGAGCTGGTTTCATAACACTAAGTCATGTTAAGGAAGTGGAACTGATGGAAACACGCCATACAAACATTGAATATCAGCTTCAGGACCCTCAGGAACCAATCCAACACTACATACAACTTGCCGTTGGGTCCCATTGAAATTTTGGACAACTTAAGCCTCAATCGCTCTCATGCTATATGCATGATAGTGTCCAAAAATCTAAATTCACTCTCAAAGGTTTGCCTGCTAGCATTTAGATACACATTTAGTCATTGCTATGCTAGTGTTACCGAGATTTGAGCCAGTTTTCCAGGCCCAAAGCCCAAGTCACTACCCATAATTGAACCATCTCTTTAGAATAGTAAAATAACATGGAAATGACAGTGCTTTAGCAAATACTTGTTTAAGACCTTATCTAGACCCCTAGTAGCCATAAAAGACATTTCGTCAAACATATCACGAATATGTAAACTACAACTGTAAATAACAATTATGAGCATGGGGGTTTCATACTTAGCTGAGAATCACTAGGAACCATTGATGCCTGAATACATCAAATTCCATTCCATCCATTAGGTCATAGATACATTGATAGTTCAATTACAAGTAAAATCATGATGAAATCCATACATGGTTGTTGTCATAAAACACATAAATAACCAACATAATAGAAACATAAATACTAATGAAGGTACATCCATATAGACACATATAATCCATCAAAATTGTCAAAGAAATACAAGGAGAAATAACCTTTCATTAATGATGCAAAATCCAAACCAGGGATGGGACTTCCACATTCCACCCAACCGTAGAATGGATGAGCCAAATCTCTCTTCGGCCATTCATCCCCATGCCATATTCCTAGCATGAATGTGGGATCTCATACAAGACATCAATCAAAACTCAACCCCGGCTTCCAGAGTCCATCCACCTCAACCCATCAAACAACGATTCCACCTCATGGTTGGACATCACAAAACCATCATCAGATTGGTTTCTATCCAAGCCTTCCAGGGCTTCCATAGCGTTTGTTCCAAATAAGACTTCCAGAACTAGTAACTCAACCCGCAGTTTCCATTGGGATTCTAGAGCATTTGTTCAACCAAGGCTTCCAAGACTAGTAACTCAAACCACCAAGGGCTTCCAAAGCATTAGTCAAACCAAAGTTTCTAGTACTAGTGACTCAACCCAAGTTGTTGTAGGGCTTCCAAAACGTTTGTCCAACCATAGATAATTGGGACAATGATTCATGAATTGTCTTGGAAAAATCCTCATTGGTCAGCCAAGTTTTATTGAACTTGAATATCAATCCTTTCCACATCATATTTTCGTTCCACTGTAAAATGATCAGAGTGTGGCAAAGAGAGTTGTCGAAGAGACCTACGATTGCGTGTACCCCATCCTGTCTAGGAGATTTTGATGAACTAAAAATCGGTCCAAAATTTTTACAACGTGTTTGATACTAACCCTGCAGTTCATCCAAGTCAACACAATGGGCCCTAGACATATATCCACCATAGAGTTTGTATATATAATTTTTTGTTATGCATATCACATTAAAAATTAAATTAAAACTAATTATAAAATATATTAAATTAAATTAAAACAAATTATAAAATATATCAAAGAAAATATCATTTTTATTATATCTATATAACCATGGAAAATTTTAGCGGCTAATATTCATAGGTGGCCTAATTTTCCATGAATTGTCCACACAAAAGATTCATCAATTTCCATTTTTTATAAAAATGATTCGCTGATATTTTACAATATAAAATTATTTT
>APFE030994543.1:0-15630 GCA_000404065.3 Pinus taeda | reverse complement strand
GCTTTTGACAGGGTAGTACTGCTCCTTGATAGCATCTCGGAATGAATCCCAAGTGGGTGCGGCTGAAAATAGTGAGCCTGTACTTTCATCCTTCTGCTCGCAATATGTTTCTCACCAGTCCTTGACGTGGGGGGCTGCTTTGAGAAGAGCGAAAACAATCTTTTCCCGACTTGAAAATTCATGAACAGAAAAATAACTCTCTAGCAGATTTAACCATTTATCTACAGCATCTGCGTCTATTTGACCCTCAAATATGGGGATTTCAAAATTAGCTTGTACCTTAAAGGGCGTGGCGTTTCCAGAGTAGTTTCTGGAAGCCGATGCGTCACCTCTAGGTAGCCGCTGAAGGATCTGCGCAAAGCTATCCATCATCGCGTTCCTTTGCCGGTCGAGGGCTTCTTCGAGCAAGATTTTGATAGGATATCCTGCCCCCTCGTCTTTCTTCTCATCCTCCATGGGAGGCCATCCGGATTTTCGAGGCTGGTCTTGTAAAGGTTCGACCAGTTCAAGCCCTAACTCCTTATATCCCGACCTCGTTGGGGACATGCAAAGAAAAACAGAGAAAAAAAGCAGACCGCTCTGATACCACTGATCCGAATTTAAACAAGAATGCAATAAAATACAGAGATAACCATATACACAAAGATGCAGCGAAATAATACTTCATTTCATTAATGGAAAATACTGAAATATGCTTACAACCGGAAATAGAAATAAACCAGCTAGGGCGATGGTAGCTTATCTCTGAGAAGAGATGTGTGGCTTCATGCCTCTGAACTGTGTTACAAATGAGGCTCGAAGGCCTATTTATTGTTGAGAAACAATGAAAAACCCTTAACATTCCAAAACCTAACCCTAGGAGATGAAATGCCAAACTGTGGGCCCCGTTTGGGGGTAAGTTGGTACATCAACTTCACGGGGTCGTGACTTTGGCATATGATCTCCGTTTGACGTGTACAATAGCTCATTAGAAAGATCTATTCCATCTCTAGGTCAAATAGTTAATGGCATCCCCAAATTGAAGGAAGGACATGAAGGAACGTGTAGGGGATGTTCTTTAGGAAAGATAATGAAGAAGCCATTTGCAAGACTTGATACTAGATTTAAGGAAGTTTTAGATCTCATACACTCAAATGTATGTGTACCTATGGAATTTAAATATCTTATTAGACATCAATATTTTGTCACCTCCATTGATGATTTCTCAAGGAAAACTTGGCTATACCTCTTCAAGAACAAAGGTGAGGTATTCGAGAAGTTTCAGGAATTCGAGAATGAAGTGGAGAACCTAACCAAGAGAACGATCAAGACTATGAAGTCATACAATGGTGGAGAATACACCTCCAAAGAACTAATATATTTCTTCAAGGAAGCAATGATTAAGCGGGAGCTCATTGTTCCTTATAATCCTAAACAAAATGGTGTGGCCGAGAGAAAAAATAGAACTATTGAAGAATGTGTTAGAGCCATGCTACATGATCAATATCTCCCTCAATTCCTATCGGCAGAGGCATGTGTGACAATTTTTTATTTGTAGAACCAAAGTCCTCACAAGATTCTCAACAACATGACTCTAGAAGAAGAATTTACATGAAAGAATCCAAGTGTAGATAATCTTCTAAAATTTGGGTGTCTTTTGTATATACATATACCCAAGGACAAGAGAAATAAGTTGGATCCTACCAATCTAAAGGGAAATTTTGTTGGGTATAATTCTTCATATAAGGTGTACAAAATCTATATTAAGGAGGATCATCGAATTGAAGTAAGCAAGGATGTCATCTCTGATGAAAGTATAACTTAAAAGAAGTTGAAGGATGTTCCAATAGACTTTGATGAAGAATAGATACCTATCTTTGAGGATATGTCAAGTGACAATGATGCTCAGGATCAAACATCTACTCAATAATATGTTGAAGGTCCTAGGTATCCTATTCAAGTAGTTGTTCCACAAAATCGAAAAATACTTGCTTGGTTGAGAGCTAATCTACAAGAAGAAAAAGCACATACAACATCAAGGACCTTCAGGGAACGAAAACGTATTCTGGGTATGTTGCATACATGAAAAATCTCATTGAAGAAGAACAATCCTCCTATGAAGATGTGGCTAAACATTGAAAAGTTGAGGAATGAAATGCAAGAGGAATACCAATTAATCATGAAGAACAATGTCTAGGAAATTTTCCCTATGATAAGTGACAAATATATAGTCACTTCAAAATGGATTTACAAGAGAAATCATGTTGGATATGGGAGCATTGCTAACTACAAGTCAAGGTTTATAGCAAGAGGATTTTCACATAAAGAAGGTATTGATTATGAAGCAACCTTTTCTCCTACAACTAGATATACAACTATAAGATCGTTTGTTTCATTGGTTGCTACCATGGGTTGGAAAATGCATCAAATGGATGTTAAGATATATTTTCTGACTGGAACTATTCATGAAGACATTTACATTGAACAACCTCAAGGGTTTGAAATAAATCAGAGGGAGACTCATGTTTGAAGGTTGAAGAAGGTTCTATATGGCTTAAAGTAAGCACCTAGAGCTTGGTATGCAAGAACGGATGCACGCATACCTATTGAGACTTGGTTTTACCAAGGGTTATGTAGATCCTAACCTATGCATTAGGATAGTACAGGGTGAAATAGTCATCATACTCTTGTATGTGAATGATCTACTCATTACAAGAGTAGAGCATCGAATTTAGGAATGCAAGAAGTAGTTAGTATTTGAGCGCTATATGAAGGGTCTTGGGATTATGAATTACTACTTGGGACCAAAATTTTGGAAAAAGCGAGGTGAGATATATCTTCTTCAAAGTAAGTATCTTATCATAATTCTTCAGAAATTTTGCATGATGGAGGAGTTTAGAGCCTAGTCCAGTGGATCCTACTTGCTATAAATAGTTGATTGGGTCCTTGATGTATCTGGTAAGCACAAGACCAAACATGTGTTTTGTAGTAAATGTCCTTAATCCATTTTAGATGGAGCCAAAACATGATCATTAGATTACATCCAAGGATATCCTAATATATTTATGTGGCACCATACATCACTACCTCTCATATACCGGTAATGAAATCCAACTCATGGGATGTATAGATTTAGATTAGGGTGGTAGTGAGAGAGATGATAGAAGCACAATAAGTGGATGCTTCATCCTAGGGTCTTCCATGGTCTCCTAGATGAGTAAAAATCTAGATGCAGTTACTTTGAGTAGTGCTGAAGTTGAGTATGTTATTGCAAATGAAGTATTTCGGGAAGATGTTCTGATCCAAAATATTTTGCTTATAAATGTGTTAAAGAATTACATGCATAAATTATAGCTTAATAAAGAAAACTTAAGGTGCACATGAGACAAGAGGAGAAACGCATAATGCATGAAAGAAGACAACAAGACTTGCTAACGGAGTTCGTCCAAATTGGACTACGTCTTCGGGCCCTGCTCGATCAATGGGGAGGCCTTTATTCATTAAGTGGCATGAAAAAGAAGAGTACACACATCAGTTACAAAAAGGAGTTTTATACCTCCATACTGAAACATGGCATCAAAAAACATGCACCTTTTGTGGATTATATAACCATACATTTTCTAAGTGTTGGAAAAGAATGGCAACACACAAAAGGATGAGGCATGAAAGACCCTCTCAACAACATGAAAAGAAATAGGTTAAGCAGATATGGAGGAAGAAAACCTATTGTAGTCATTGCGATAGAAGTGGCCATCAAAGAGCCACTTGTTGGAGGCTCCATCCAGAGCAGTGCCTTAAAGACAAAGCATCGATGCGTGAACCAAGTGAAGTAGTTGTTCGACAATCAAAACCGTCACAAGGAGGAGACCCATTCAAATTGATAAGTGAAAAATGGTTTCTATACATGTTGTCATTTCATGGTCATGCTTTTGTAAATCATTTGATGCATTTTAAGATGTAAAAGTGATGATGTGTTTTCCATCACTTGTTCAGCAACAATGATGTTTGGTCTTATTTGGTGTTGCATGTTAAACTATGAAAGTGATGTTATGTTTCCATCACTTGTCAAAACAATAGTGTTTGGTCTTATGTTTGTAAATCATGTGTTGCAGCGATGATGTGTTTTCCATCACTTGTTGAAGCAACAAAGATAGGTTGGCCTTGTTGTCATAGCTGAGGTCTTGCGTCCATCTTGATGTAAACTTGACCACCGAGTATGTGTTATAAACTTGTGGCAAGTGTGGGATGTTTGGGTCATTAGTTGGTCATAAAAGTCAAGAATTTAATTTGCAAAACAATGTACTATAGGTTGCAAATGTAGCAGGTGTAGGTTCGTCACTTAAGGCTCCAAAGAACAAAGGTGAAGGACATGGAAGCGAGACCTTTTCAGGATGCTTGTGATGCAAGGTACAAAGAAGTTGCATATTATTTCTCATGCTTTTGGAGGACCAAAAGCTCCTTAGTGGGGAGGATTGATCCAGGTGGATCCAAAGACACATGAAAAAGACGGCTTATGAACACTCGAAAATCAAAGTGCTCATAATGACTTCGACCTAGGACCAGAGCGTAGATCTCGTCGTCCTCATCGCGAAGGTGCGAACGGTTAGTCAATCTGAGCCCATATGAGGGAGAATGAGCCAGTCAAAGTTTTGGTCAAAGTTAGGTTGTGGGCCAGGTTTAAGTGTCCTACAATTTGACTGACCCCGAGGCATGAAACCTTGCTCTTGGAATCGGTAGAAGTTGTGGCCTCGTTAATTGCTCAATAACCCTTATTTTCTAAAGATTTTAGGAGCACCTCTATTTTAATAAAAGAGTCAAAAAAATTATAAATGAGGTGGCGGGCCACCACCCGCGCCACCCCAAAACTACATAACAAATTTTTTTTATTAAAAGGCCAATGGGCCATGAACCTCACCGGCCTAACCCCAACCATAAAACCAAATCAATATTTAAATGGGTCGGCAACCATGACCCTGCCAGACCCTCCAACTGCACCCCACATAAATGTTAACTGAATATCTTATGGGGTGGGCACAGGCCACCTCCGGTGGACTTGACCCACACCCGAAAATCCCTCAACATGCCTTATAACATGTGATATGGGACTAGCGGGGGTAGAACCCGCCCAACCCACATGGTTGACCCCCAAGCGGGTTTCCCCAAGAACTAAACAACTCCCCATTAATACATAACCACCGAAATTTAATGCGCCTCCAATACAATGCATGTTACGGGGATATGGGAGCAGGCTGCTCAATGCGGACTCGACCCCCCATTCATATATATTTTTTGGGTTTGAAACTATAATATGGGAAAAAATAGGAGGGGTGGGGTTTGACCACCCGACCCCTCCTCAACCAATTTGCTAAACTTACCACTGCACCAAATTAATTTCTTGGAAAAATCACCCGAGAATTTATATAAACCAAACAATTTCTTAGTGCATTGGGGGACAGTTGGAGGAACCAAGAGCATTCATGAATTTCGAGACAGAGGAGGTAGAATCTTGACATGCAGTTCAAAGCAGCGTTTTGCAGGAGGGGTGAAAATTCACTTTGTCATATTTTGACAAATTTTATACGGTTTCAGCACTTATCGACACCATGAATGCAATGGCACTATTTGTGTCTCCATCAAAGTTCTGCATTTTTGGGCCATTTCTAGTATGAGAGTGGAACCATGATTGTTGCAAAAATAGGGAGTGGAACCATGATCCTTGCAGTTTTCTTGAGGAGGTAATTTTTCTCCATGTCGGAATATAGTCAAGTTTACAGTCGTTTTTCATGGTTTTCTGCAGGGATTGCAATGGCGAAGTCAGATTCGCCTTTGGAGTTGAAGATTTCTAGTCCACCCATGGAGCAGAACCTTTGAGGAATCTAGGGGAATCTAAAAGATTCCTTGAGCCCCAGATTCTCAACTTCTTAAAATTCAAAAATTGGACAGTCGATTTTGCACTATTCGACGTCACAAATTTGATGGTGTGTTCAGATTTCTCATTCTCTCATTCTATCGTTCAGCCACTTTTCTAAGTGGAATGCAGGTGTCAACATCCATGTGCAAGCAGTCATGCGATTGATGCCATGAGATTGATGGTCTGAACAGCTTCAGCAGTTTGACATCCGCTTCGTCAGATGGCCCTTGGTTGTGAGGCATATATAGTGTGTTCATGTACTTCTTTTGCTATGCATTGTGCTCCACAAATCCATGTTGATGCTTGATGGGGGATCTTGTCTATTACTTGTTTTCATGATTCCTACTTGATTTGATGCAGAATCGTTTATGTGATGTACTTGTTGTCATGATTCGTCATGCTCTGTTTTGAGATCCCTTTGTTGTATGTTTATGGGATACTCATGTTTTCGTCATGCATGTTTGCATTGAGATCCATTTTATGCCATGTTGGAGGGATGCTCATCATGCATGAGTTTTATGTCATACTAATAGGAGTCTTTTGATTGAGAGTTCCTATAGTGGAACATCTCTTAGAGCCACTCTCGCATGAGGGCATTTTCCTTGTATGATCACGACATCATCTCTTGTGTACATCATCACTATTTACAACACTTAATGTAGCGGCTTACACAATCTTGACACCGGGGCCTAGAGACGTAGTCCCTCCTGGACGAACTCCGTTATCAACGTCTTATGTTTTTATGTTGCTGATGATTGTCACATTCCTTTGTTTACAACATGCACATGTATTCATTTATGTTCTTTTAAAAATGAAATTTAACACATCACGAAAGTAAAAGGTATTGGAAAGGTCCTTTATCACACCCGAACCTGGATCATGTTCAGCTTAGGAAGTTATTATCAAATTTGTTTGAAGGACCACTTAGCCCTACATGTATACATTATGACAATGAAAGTTGTATAAGATTGAAACGGGACCCCATGTTACATGATAGGAAGAAACATATAAATAATAAGTACCACTACATCATAAGCCTAGTGCGAGATGAGGTTTTGTAGTTGCACTATGTACCTACTGATGAACATGTAGTAGATATTCTAACAAAAGCGTTACCAAACAAGAAGCTTGAGTATTTGAGAGACAAGCTTGGTTTGGTAGACATATCTTCCATAATTGAGAGGGAGTGATGTGGATAGTTCTTGTCTTTATGGGTCAGACACTACACTAGGACTAACAGTTGTATGTCTTAGAGAAGACCATAAAGAAAGAATGGAGTTCACAGGATTGGATAAGCATCTAATATAGAACTTCTTGTGGATTATACAATCTAGGAAAATAATTTTGTTAACTGATACTCTTTAAGGTTGAGGTAGGGCATCCAAGATAAGGGTAGTCAAAGAGGACCGATATTCCTTGAGGATTCAGGATTGGAAATCCAAGATAAGAATGGTCCTAAAAGGACATACATCGTGAACATTTGAATGGGGTATGTTCCTTAGAGGTAGTGTGGTAGTTCACGTAAATCCTCCCATCATAATGCTCTTGAATAAGGATGTGCTTTTTCGGTTAAGGCCTTCAAGGATAGTGTTGGTTATGATAAAGATGCTTGAAAAATGTGGCCTATCAATTTGACTCTTATTATTAGAATGTTTCAAGATTGAGATTCCTTGTACCATGTAATGGGATTATGAATACCTCCCTAGTTAACAGGGAGTGTTGAAAATTGTAACTATGTTCGGTCTACATAATAACCTAATTGTAATCATGAAATTGTATATTCCTTATAAAGAAATAAAAATAAATTATATTCATATTTTGGAGTATGGATTTCATAATCAAGTTTGAGTCAAAAATCATGTTCTTCGTTCTTTTAGGTTTTCAAGATATTTCTAGGAATTTCTAGGAAAAAGAATAATATTGGTCATGTGTCATAGTACCTTTTGAAATCATTGTAATAAATAAAAATATTTATTTTGTCAAGAAAAATCCATGTTTTTCAACAATACCAATTCAGCCCCAAGTTAAGGACAAATCAGCCTAAAGGGAGGGTTATTCGACCCCTTAAGGAGGCTACAAATATAAGGAATTTGACGTCATTTGAGACACTCATTCAAGATAAGTTTGATCTACAATATTGAAGGAGAAGAAGAGCTAGAAGGACGAGGAAAATAAGGAAGAATTGAAGTTTCTTGGGCTAAATATATCTCTCTCTCTCTTTGTCCACATGTGCAAAGTTAGGGTTTATATGAAGCTGTAGTTGAAGGAGGCCAAAATTGTAGGGCCAAATTCTAAGGAGCAGTTGCAGGGCCAACATTATGGGATGAAGTTGCAATAAGTCAGAGTTTGGAAGCTTCCTTGAAGAAGACTTTGTAGAGGGGATGAATTAGTTCTTGGGAGACTTTGGGGCTTTGGTCTTTGGGTCTTGGAATTCTCTTTGTGAAAAAATTCTATAAGAAGAGAAGCCTTTTTCTGGGTTTCCCCTTGGAAGGATTTTTTCCTAGCTTGGAGCCTTTATCTTGTGTACTTTGTCTTGTTGTGATATTAATTGTTTCGGTAATTTTCTGATTAACAAGATCTAATAAAATAATAAAAGGTCAATACACATCACAAGTAACTATCAAGTTAAGGAAAATATCTATAACATCTAAGTCTCTTGTTTTTCTAATGATTGAGAAATTGAAGAATTGTTATGAGCAGACAAAGTGTAGGCCATAAATTAAAGGTTACTGGAAAGAAAAGAGTAGCATTAGAAATAAGAAGAAATGGCCCAAGAAAATCATGGAAAAGAAGGAAGGCACACACCAAACCAAAGTGAGTCAATTTCAGTAGAAATTTGATCCAGCTGCTAAATTTATGTGCATCAGCCAGTAATAGGTAAGCGCAAAGCTAAGACGAAAGAGAAATTAAAATGGTGGACTTGGGGTGAGAACCACTAGAAAGGTATTTCCCGCAGTAGAAAAAAATAGGGCTAACTATTTACAATTCCTAGGAAGTTCATATAGTGGGTGTTGTAGCACAAAGCTTGCCCGGAATTTATGCAATCATGGACAATCACTAGGAATACCACCAAGCATCCATCATTATATGGAAGGTAATTTGTGTAATCAATTTATTTCCAATTTAATTAATCCCAGTTCTAATTATAGTTATGTTAGTCCAAATCTTGTGGTAAACTACAAATTAACTAAAAAATTGCACACAGACCCATTCCTAGTCCAATTGACAATATGAACAAAGAGAAAAATTAGTCATTGGGTGAAACTATGTGCATTTGATATTAGAGGCATGCCATCAACAACATATTTAAATTTTTTTACTACTGGGTGCATACAATATGTTATTGGGCATGGAATAGTTATACACTCACAAAACTAAGGTTGATTATTTTGAAAAAGAAATTGAGTTCATGGATGATGTTGGAGAAATAAAAATCTTATAGAGAAAGTGAAATCTAATCTCAGTGAGACTAATCACAGCAGTGCAGGCTAAATTTAGTTTCTAGAAGGGTTGTAAATTATTTGTTGTGCAAGTTTCTAGTGATAAGGAAGCTAGTGACAATGCTATGCAAGAAGAAATCAAAGTGTTGAAAAAGTATCCAATGTTGCAGCAATATGAGGATGTATTTTCAGCTGACATCCTGGGTCTACCCCCCATAGGGAAGTCGATTTCTCTATATAATTGGTGCCTAGAGTAGCACTAGGGTCCAAGGCACCATATTGGGTGAGTGCACTTGAGTTGGTTGAGTTAAAATTGCAACTTAAAGACATGATTGATAAATGCTATATTCATTCGAGTGCGTCGTTGTCAGATGCTCCATTATTACTTTGTCTCTGTATTTACTACAAGAAATTTAATAAAGTATAAATCAAGAACTAGTATTAGTTTCCATAGATTAATGATTTATGCGATTAATTGAGAGGAGAAAGTCTTCTATAAGATCAATTTATGGTTCAGGTATCATCAAGTGTGCATAAAAGAAGAAGATATCCATAAAACCACTTCTCGGACAAGATATGCGCACTATGAGTTTGTAGTGGAACCCTTTGGGCTTACCATTTCCCCTACCACTTTCATGTGTTTAATGAATAGTGTGTTTCATCCTTGGACAAATTTGTGATTTTCTTTATTGATGCCATATTTGTATACTCAAGAACTCAAGAAGAGCATGAAAATCGCCTAGCTCTAGTGTTACAATTTCTAAGGGAACACAAGCTTTATCTGAAGCTTATCAAATGTGAATTCTTCCAATAATAGATACAATACTTGGGGCACATTGTCTCCAAGGAAGGTATATTAGTTGATCTAGAAAAGATCAAGGCCATAATGGTGTGGTCACTACTGAAGAATGTGAATGAGGCCAGATCATTCATGGGATTGGTAGGCTACTATAGGAGATTTATCAGTAAGTTCTCCAAGATATGCCACCTTATCACATCCTTGCAAAGAAAATGAAATAAATTCGAGAGGATATCTGAATGTGCAACAAGCTTCGAATAGTTGAAGTAGTTTCTCTCTATTTCACTGGTGTTGAGGATTGTATATCTAGGAAAGGATGTTTTGGTATGTATAGATGCCCGCAAGGAAAGGCTTGATGGAGTATTAATGAAAGAAGGATAGGTAGTTGTTTGTGATTCGCAAAAATTAAGTGAGCATGAGGTAAACTATGTGACTCATGATCTAGAGTTAGTTGTCATTATTCATGCATTAAAATAGTAGAGGCATTATCTCCTTGGAAAAAGATTCACACTCATGACAGCTCATAGTGGACTCAAATTTTTTTTTGATCAACCCATGTTAAATGTAAGACAATCTAGGTGGATGTCCATATTTAGTGAGTTTGACTTTAAAATCAAGTATATAAAAGACAAAGAAAATAGAGTTGATGCACTCAATAGAAGGGTTCATTTGAATCACCTAGACACTGTAAGATCTTATGAAGTGGACCTAGTGGAAAGGGTAAAAAATGCATGATAACATGATGAGAAATATTCGCAAGTGAAGCAAAAGTTGCAACAATAAAGTGAGGATGAGGAATATCATCTTACAAATGATGGCCTAGTTAGATTCAAGAATATAATATACATACCAAATAATAATGATATGAAGAGGATTATAATGAGAGAGTTCCATGTGAAACCATATTTATGCCATCCAGGATACAAAAAGACTCTCACAACCATCAAGAAGTCGCACCATTGACCTAAGTTGAAGAAAGAAGTGGTTGATTTTATTGATAAATGCATAGAATTCCAGCAAGTGAACATTGAATGTAAACATCCAGTATGATTATTGCAACACATTCCCATTAAAGAAGGGAAATGGGAAGTAATCTCCATGGATTTCATCATTGGTTTTCTAAAAACATTTAGGAAAGATGATGCAATTATGGTGGTAATTGACAAGTTGAGTAAGGTGGCCCATTTTGTGGCAGTCAAATGCACCAATTCAACTAGTGAGGTGGCTAAAATTTTCATAAAGGAGATTGTGAGGCTACATGGAGTTCCCAAGGAAATCATCTCAAATAGAGATGATAAGTTCACTTCAAAGTTTTGCAAGGAAATATTTATAGACTTGGGGATAGAATTGGCATTTAGTACATAATATCATTTGCAGACAGATGGGAAAATAGAGAGGATAAATGCAATACTCAAAGACATGTTGAGTATGCATGTCATGCATCAACCCAAGAAGTGGAAATATTATCTTCCTCTTGTAGATTTTGCATACAAAAATGGGTACCAGGAATCCATAAAAATGATCCCATTTGAGTCACTTTATTGAAAGATCTACAATACTCCTATAAGCTAGAATAATCCATTGGATAGGGTCCTGATTGGGCCTGATATGTTGAAAGAGATGGAGTAAAAAATGTAAATTATAAGAAAGAATTTGAAAGTGGCACAGGACAAGAAGAAAATCTGTGCAGATTAACATAGGGTGCATTAAGAGTTCCAGTTTGGGGAACATGTCTACTTGACAATTAAACCCAAGAAACGTTCCTTAAATACTTGGTCATGTGCCAAGTTGGCATCATGGTTTTGTGGACCCTTTAAAATACTTGAAAGGATTGTACCAGTGGCCTATAGGTTGGCCTTACCTCCATCAGTAAAAGTCCATTATGTTTTCCATGTTTCTTTGCTTAAGAGATAAGTGAATGATTCTAATCATGGGATTGATTTGTCTATGCTACAGGTGGAACCAAAGGGAGAGTTCCAACCAGAACTCGTATGCATCCTAGACTAAAGGAGAATCATGCTCCTGAATTGAGAAACATAGCAAGTCAAAGTGTAGTGGAGGCACTTTCAGCCCAAGGAAGCCACTTGCAAAATGGCTTACTCAATGAGGGAAACATATCCTTTTTATTGTTAGTTGAAGAAAATGTCTATAAATATGTACATATAAAGCTCCAGAAAAATAGTATGGTAGTCTTTAATTATGTTTTATGTGTTGCATATGGATAGAGAACACCAAGGACGATGTTCCCCCAAGGGGGAGGAGTTTGTGAAAGCCCCAATTAAATTACACTCATGTATGCAATGTAAACATTCACTAGCATAAAATGGTTAATTAGTTACTAAAAAACAACTAAAATTTTCATATAAACGACCATTTTTTAGTTGGTGAGAAATAGTAGGTAATTTACAATACCTTATATGTGACCAACATTTAGTTCTTTTTAGCTTAGTTATTAATTGGTTGTCTCAATTTTATCATCTCGTAGTATATTTAGTCATTGATTTAGTCATTAATTACCCCAATTAATGACCAAATATACAAAAAAAATACTACTATACGATCACCTGAGAAAACTAATAAGTGAACAAATAAATATGACCAAAATGTTGATCATATTATAAGATATTGTAAATTAGCTACTAATAGTCATATATATGTAAATTTTAGTCATTGTTTGAAACCAATTATTGACCAAAGAAATATGACTAAATTTCGGTCATGCTATAAGATACTATAAATTAGCTACTGATAGTCATATATATGCAACATTTAGTCATTATTTGTAATTACAAATTTATCATGTGCAATAGTCATTTATCTTTTTTTTATAGTTTCATATTCATTGTATAAACAATTAATTTGGTTGTTTATATTCATTTCATTTATTTCATTAATAAACATTATAAACAACTAATTTAGTTATATATTCATTTTATTTGTGTTCATCATTAATCAATATAAACTATTAATTTAGTTGTTTTAAATTGATTTTATAAGTTCATTATTATTCAACATAAATTAATTCGTATGATTTTGTGACTAAAAAAAAAATGTCATACAATGTGCATGTTAATCTAGAATGAAAACACAAAGTTACATATGTTAATTACAATACTAAATAATATCAAGTGAAACTATAAATAATCTCAACTACATAAATTATATTATATAATGTCAAGTATTACAATATGAATTTCCAACTTAATATTGGTTGGACTACAATTTACGCATGAAATATTGTTTCATCACTTCAAAAAATTATCATTGTGTTGCCATGGAATTGTAAGTGAATTCACTAGCTCTAAAGACTTGACCATCAGTCTATATGTGTATGTCTCATGCAGGATATTGGCTTTAAGGGTATCACTAAAATGGTTCTCTTCTATCTCTCTCTCTCTTTCTACATTTTTCACTCCAGTGTTATTGTTCTCCTCTTTCTTCAATTCCTGCTTCTTACCATCAATATTGAGTTCCTCTTCTAAAAATGAAAGAAGATATAATGCCAAGTATAAGACATGAAAAACGACGAACATGGAAATATAAACTTAAGTAGAGTATAAAGGATTTATACATCATATACCTCAACATCAGCAAGTCAATGTCATTTTCCCCCCAAAAAGCAAGAAAACCAAACAATTTTTTCTTTAGTTGGGTGTCAGTGGCCACTATGTGACCAAATGACCTGTATAAACAAAGAAAATAAAATTTCACCATAGAAAAGAACACGTTATAAACATAGTATTCAACCTTGAAGAAAATCTTAGGCACAATCATGTCAACTACGTTACATGCTAAAAATCGGAGGCTATAGGTAACTTGTGAAAGCAAATGGAAAGAAAAAGACAACATATAATAAATAATGCAGGACAATTGGCTAGAAAATTGCATCATAGAAATAAAACAATTCTCCTATGGTTACCCATACATCTGGGTGGTTAACATGCCCCAATATGCCATGATCCTTAGGTTCCATAAAAGGTAAACCTCCTCATAAATGCACCGATGTCTATGCATATACATTCCATCCTATATTGTGGCTTGCTTACATCAAACACCCTAATAAAATAAATAGATGGAACACCTACCTCAACCTGCCCATAAACTTTGACTTCATATTTTTCTTTATCCTTTTCCTTCAATTTTCCCTCTATTTACCTCTCTCTTTATCCTCTCCTTTAACAAAATGATATTTTTCCTACCCCCAATGTCTATAACTGAAAAACCATACTAGCAACTTGCATAAAAATTATTGGATCTCAAGAAATGATTGGAGCCATAGATGTCAAGAATGTTCAAGGAGAAGCACAACCACCATGACAACTTAACATTTTCATTAGAATCTGTCGTATCTCTACCTCCATAGCAATCTAAAGAGTCTGAGGATCCTCAAGAAGATAGCATATAATAGTAGCTGCCACACTATCAAAACCTAGGAAAAAAACAACTCCTAGGAAGGCTCAAAAGGGAATAAAATCTACCTCTCTCGAGAAATTGCACTGGCATGGAATGTGACTTTGTAAGTCGCACACAACGGAAGAGCTTCATGAATCTTAAATATTGGAAGGTGTAGTTGTAAATATTTGTAAAATATAATCATTACTCTATGTTGTTCATCTGTTGTTATGTATCCAAAAGGCTATCCATAAATCTTCGTGAATGGAATATTGCCTTTAATGTTGTCATTTAAGGAAGAAATTTTACTGTTATCTACAACACCTGCACCAGCTAAATTTGTATCTTTGGAATAAGAGACAAGTGAATTTCCTCTCATAGCACCAATGATTTGGGCATCTATAGTAAGTTGAATTTTGCATTGCAAAATATGGTCTGTTAGCGCTTGAAATTTCACCTCAGGCTGAGACAGGTAAACCTTAAGGCTACATCAAACCATTTAGCCTCGTAGCTAGCCCTACGGGGCAGGAGAAGGCTCTCTCCGGTCTATCTCGTAAAATCTCCAATAGATGAGAAGACCAATAAGGTAACACTAATATTAGCTAGTAAACTGATCAGAAAGATTGATTTTGGGGTTTTTAGGTTTTTGGTGGCAAATTGAGGAGAGGGCAATTTTGGATGCGGGGATGGGACACAGTTTCTGCAGGGGGTTCCTTAGGGCGAGGTAGGAGACAGTGTTGATGCCTTTAACTGAAGTGGATGGTCAAGAATGAAAGAGAAAGAGCTAAAGAGAGAAAACAATAACTTTGAATTCTCTTTAGACAGTAGAAAACATTGAAATTAAACAAAATTAAAAGCAGAGCATGGCAAGCCTGAATTC
Source organism: Pinus taeda (assembly GCA_000404065.3). Classification (NCBI taxonomy): domain Eukaryota; kingdom Viridiplantae; phylum Streptophyta; class Pinopsida; order Pinales; family Pinaceae; genus Pinus; species Pinus taeda. Next base: position 229 of record APFE030994543.1, on the reverse strand, counting down.
TTACTTTAACACTTCATTTGTTTAATGTGCAGAAGTAAAGAAAGGAAATGAATCACATAAAAAAGCTTACAAGAACATTGAGAAACACACCATCAACACATGAGTCCACAAGAATCCCAAAGAGGACTGCAAAACCTTGGTCTTCCTTAGCCAAAAATTGCAGAGATACAGTGAAATAATACAATGGTAGCTTCTCCCTCAAGAGTCCAACCATGAAAATGAGTAAGAA
>APFE030994537.1:0-53085 GCA_000404065.3 Pinus taeda | reverse complement strand
GCATCCAATACCATGGACCGAAAAACCATCGCATCCAAAACCATGGACCGAAAACCATCGCATCCAAAAAACATGTGCGAAAATCATGCACAAAACCATAGGTGGGTCCGCCCAACCTAACCTAGGGTCAAAAACCAAAATTTTCGAGGCACTGCCCCGAACCCCATAAAGTGGGGTTACAGGTACCCCTCAAACCCTCTGTTAACTATGTGGAAAGAATATAACACAACCCAACAAATCAGTTCATACACAAGTACGTAAGTTAAATAACACATATCATTAAAGCAACTGGAGCAGTCCAGCCACAATAAAAAATATGCATGAAAATGTGTTGGCTCTTACTATACAAAGAAGTGTAATTCACAATCATACAATGCATCCATGTAAACTTGCTAGCCCCAACAGTGGAATGTTATAGCCACATCCACCCGCTCCTCCAAAGAGATGTACTAGCTCCGTGCAGTGGAGAAGCCAAGGCGTGTTACAATATTGTTGAAGCCTTCTTCAAAATAGCCTAAGTAGAAGCTTGGTTGACCAAAAGCCTATACAATGAGTTATGAGGGATTGTTTATAGCAAAGGGTTAGGTAACCCTTGACATTCCCCTTTGCGACCATTCAACTACCCTCATGATGTTTCACCTACTCTATGATTGTTACCTCCACTCTTAACACTTGACTTACACTTGACATGACTCAACATTACAATGCACATGTACCCATCTAAACAATGGTTTGGACAAGCCAAACTAGACATCATTTGGACTTAGACAACAATAGAAGTCCAACTACTCAACATCCTCATGCTGATCAACAGTGACATATTTATGTCAAGATTGGTAGTCCTTGAGAGTGTCCGTGTGTTATACCATGACATTTGTCTAAAACCTGAACCTTTCCTCCATAGAATCTGGGTAGGGCTCCTTTGTCCAACTCGTCTGTGATCATGCGCATCATTGTCTTCAGTGTGGCCAGACCAGCAACATATTTTCACATTATGTCTACACTAATAGGCAAGTTTGGGCTAGTGGCTGTGCACATTAACTCGTCGAAGTCTGAGTGAAGATCCTATCAGACTTGCTTCTTGGTAAGCGCCTAGGTGAGAACCCCAAGTGATGGGATCACATGAGTGTGCACTATAACCTCCATGCTTTTGAATCCTCGTGCATGGGAAGCCTGTATGCCAGTGATGAGTTGTAGTAGGTCTTCATAGTTCTGGATCTAACTCCGAATATGTGCTTGTAGCTTGACTGCATTGGCCTTCTTGATCTTTGCAAGTGAAGCAGGGCTCCCTTGTACTTCATCGTCCATGCTTGCATGTTATGAACATTAGTATTTATGTTCTTCAACATGGGTGCTCTTCTTGCACATCGCTCCTGCCATCCGTGGAGATGAACGACTGCTTGATGCATGGTACCAAACTTGGAGTATAATGATCGCATAATTGTGTCCAAGGACAATACTTCATCTAGTATTGCCTTCTTTAGTTTAGCTCAGGTGGACAATGTCACCAAGTCTCCTCCCTGGTTGGCCACCAGTAGTTCCTTTGGCATTTTTTCATTCTCAGATATGAGAAAATGAACACTTAAGATAGTGGCTTCAACATACACTCTAGTTGCATCAGCCAAAGCAGATGGATGCTTGTGCAAATCAGTCATTCTTCAAATTGCACAGGGGATGTTTGGTCCTCCAGAGTCGGTACTCTTTGAGATTTCACAACGTTATGACGAGACTCGTCAAAGGAGATGTTGTGCATCTCCTCTTCCGGTTGACCATGAAGGATCTCAGTGCCTCCTTGGTCATTCGAGACTTTCTCATCATCGAGATGTAATGAAGTAGGTGAGTTTACCTCTTCGCGGTGAAGCATGAGGTAGGTATCGTGTTCCAACTCCTGCTGCTACATTCATGCATCCAACTGTTCAAGCGCTTGTTCTATCTCATGAGCAAAGTCTTGCCCCTAAGATGGTTCACCATGTTTGCCTAATGCCAGTTCTTTAGATGAATAAACTACTTGTATGGGGTTTTCTTCATCTATCTACAAGTGATGTGCCCCTTGCTGAATCTACTACTACTACACTTCCTGCTCCTATTGATGTGGTTGTTGTTCTTTTCAGAGTTGCTCCCTCAGCTCGTGCAACTCCTTCTCTGCTTCTTCCATTCTCTTCTTATCCCTTTGCCTTCACATGATTCGCTTGTCGCACTACTGCCTCTTCGCTTGAATAAGCATAACTACTTGTTATACAAGTGGATCTGCTCAAAACTTACATCTTTGCTTCTCCTCCATGTGGTCGACAATCTTCCTCTTCCCTTTGTCGCGCATAGGTATGCTTAGCTCTACTGCTTCTGTAGCTGTTGCTACAATTGGTGCTCTTCGTGGTACTGCTTCAAGCTGCTTTACTAGCCATTCTACGGTGAAGCTGACCTATTCATTGGGTCTGGAGGATTTGTAGCAGTACCTCCATGAGTCCTCCTTGGCCCAATAACATGCCCCATGGATCCAGTTGAATTGAACTCTCATGCAATGATCCTTCACAATGAAATGTGGGTCATAATGGTTGAAGCTTTGGAAGTCAAAAATATACTTCCTCATGTGTTTTGCTTCGACATCCACTTGCTTGATACTCCGGATCTCATACAACCTCATCTGAAATGGAAGAGCGGGCCAAGGAGCCTTCTTCTTCCACTGCAGTATATCTTTCAATCCTGCTGAGATGTGGTATGTTACTTCCTGCATGACAAGCACGTCCAATGCAAACTCTAGCAGAACATGTGGAGACTTATGTGCATTGAAAACTCGAATGAACATGCCAGAAGATGAGGCATACCAATCTACAATGCCTAGCAATGCCTTCATCGCTTCCTCGGACATGCAAGGTGGATCCTGTTCAAATATCAACTTGTACACTGGGGTGAAAAAATGGTTGGATAGCCATATGATCACTCCTTTGAAGCTGCATTCAAACAACAACTTGAAATACGTGTTCACAATAGTCTTTGTCAGCGACCAAGCCCAATCCAAGCCCATGAACTCATGTCAGGCACAGACTTCATCTAGAATGTAAGCGTACATATAAATCTCTCTGCATGCATACCATCAGGTGACTATCGAGTCTTCGTGACTTGCTCCTTCAATTGATGAGCTAGTATGTCAGATCAGTTTCACAGTCTTCCTTCTCTAGCCAGTTGGTCCAGTGCGACCACCCAACTCTAAGAGAAGGTCTCAATGCTTGCTTGGCCACTCAGTTGACATGCAAATATGATCAAGTATTGGTATTCCTTCCTCAATATCTTCATCTTATAAATCTGATTGGGTGTCATCTTGAAACAAGCTGGCTCCTTTACCCAATCCTTCATAATGTCTCTGGAGTGGCCTCTGCTATTGGGAAAGCTGAACAAGGGAGTCATGATAGTCATGGGCCTGGTCATATGATAAATCTCATCATAATCTCGTGCCCAGAAAGTTGCAATCTTCATCCCACTGACACTGCTCAAAGTCATCGTCTCGGGGTCAGTGTGAGAGAAGATCTAGTGAATCATGTCTGCGCATGGGAATGTGGGGTATCTGCATGCAATCCAATAAAAGTTGGACTTATGAATGTTCACATACACATGAAAGTCTTCAAGGTCTTCCCCAAAATTACCTGCGAATGCTTCATTCACCCCTTTCCACTTCAATTTGATGTCCTTATCTAGATACAACTTCGTGTCTTCATAGATCAGTTAACTAGAGGACACCTGCTCAACTGTTACTCCAACTGCCATACCATCAATTTCATGAGATCCTTTTCTCTTGGAATCCATTGAGATAGATGAACACCTAAATGATCTAGAAACAAGTAGCATGTGTTGGGTATGGAATCCCCCCACAGCAGGTTTTGGGGCTCAAAGCCAAAGTTTTGGTCAAATATGTTGTAAAACTCTGTGAATTGTGGTCGCGTAGTGCGAAGTGTACAATTGAGTCATAGGGTTGTCCTCCCTAAACATTCTATGGTAAACTAGTGTAATTTGGCTTACCCATGGTTCCCAAACCATGGGATTGTATAAAGAGAGCGAGGCTCTAAGTTGTAAAAGTAGTAGAAGATAGAAGGAGTAGTGAAGGAATGGTTCGAGCTTAGAGTAGAATTCTAAGTGTCTTGAATTGCAGTAGTAGGAAGAGGCTCTACAGCTGAGTGCGCAGAGGCCTAGTAGAGTCTGCAACTAAGTGCATAGGGAAGAGTCGAGTCTGTATTTGAGACAGAAAGCTAATAAAGAGAAGTTTATCCTAATTATGTGTAATTGTTGTGCATTATATTCTGTATGTTTATATTCGATTATGTATTGCATGCACTGATATGATTATTGATTATGCTGTAATAACCATACATCTCACACAAACAAGATAAGTAATTGTTTAAATAGTAATGAAATTGGGTATTATACAAGTCGCGCCCTGATTAGGGCTGCGTGGAAGTTGTACTGCAGGTCGCGAAGGGATTGCAAGTGCACGAAGTGATAGGTCAGACCGCAGACCTCTAGAAGCCCATCAGACATCCCAAGGGTGCCGAAACTTGGTTCTAGCACCCTCCCATACTACTTTGTGTGAGACCTAAGTCTGTGCTCCGTGGAATATTTCCAAAAGTGCCAGTAGTACCGGAATTTGCTTGGCTAAATCACCTTTGAACCTGGGTCAGGCCCCACTAAGATAACAAATGGTTCTATTGTAGGGATCGGGATCTACATTAAGGATTTATGATGTCATAACACTGGAACCCTACAAAGAAAGAAATTGAAGGGTGGTTGGATAAGAAGATTCATGAGTTCTCGATGCAGGAAAATAGAACCCACGAGTATCTAAGGAGTAGTGGTTGGATCGCTACTTGTACACTAAAATCCATGAAATTTTCTTTGCATCTTTTCCATCTAAGCTGTATGAGTGGATTGAAAAGTTAGCAGACAGTTAGGGAAGGTGTAGGCTCGACAAACCAATAGTGTGGACTCCGGAACTAGTGCGCAGACTAGAAGACTGAGAAGATAAGATAGCGCGAGTTGTGGACCACTGGCTTGACCAAATAATAGGAGGATTTATCACAGAGTTTGCGGTAGACACGGCTGTCAGCTACAACGAGGTAGAGCGACATTTTCTCAATGGACCGCGAGGTAAGTATGTTAAATCTTTGAACACTTGGATTAAGATGCTATTGTGTGAAAAGTAGGTTATGCGAATAAATTAATGTTTGGGACTATGTGGAGCGGGAATATCTACAAAAGTGGAAGTAGTGAAGAATTAGAAAATAGTCCCTTCATTTCACCCTCACAAGATAGCAAGGATGAGCTTGCGAAGGTTTCTCCAAGAAGCACGATCAATTTGATAAGACAACGAATTCCATGTTTACCACCTCCACCTACACCGCCACCTGCTTCACCCCCCTCATCTCCATCTCCACCCACTCCACCTCCGTCACCTCCACAGTTTAGTATGGTGAACGTGATCAAACTACCAATATTCAGAGGAGTAGGGAATGAAGATCCGAACCAATTTTGGTTCATAGAACGAGAAGTATGGTAAGCATAGGGCATCATGGATGATAATATTACAAAGGCTATGCTAGTGAGTGCATTGTAGGATCACGCATTAATGTGGTATATCAAGCATTCTAATGACCACTGGAATGCAGGAATTGCAGAGATCCAGACTGCATTGAACAGGGAATTTAGCAGGCCAAAATCAAAGACGCAATCAATCGTTAGGTTTAAAGAGATCCTGATGCTTCCAAGTGAGACCCCCTCAAATCTGGACCAAAGGCTGAAGAGTACGATCTACGAAACCAATATGACGTTAACAGATGCACAACATCACACATGGTTTGTGGCCTCACTTACGCCACACTTAAGAATGGCGTTGTCACACCCAGGTTGAGACGTTAGAGATGGAAATGAGGTTGCATGAGACCCCTATACAAGACCCTAGATTGGGAGTCCAACAGATCCACACACAGTTACATAATCTGTGTCTGGAAATGCAGAGTTTGAAATAAGATAGGGTACCTCGACCAAAGGCATGCGAGGAAATATGGTGCATAAAATGCAAAGGCCAGGGCCACGACAAAGATCATTGTCCAGTGTTCACGAACTACTTGGCAGGAGGAGCACCAATGCCATTGAGACTGGAAGCACATGCGGGGCCAAGCATGGCATCTGCATTATGGTGCACAATTTGCTAGATAAGAGGAAAACATGCCATGGATAATTGTCATCTGTTGCAGAAATATATGTAGACGTCCCAACAGTCGTTTTGTAATTTATACAAGTCGGTAGGCCATGACAAATGCACGGGCCGAATCTATGAACTAATGATGGAGTGAACTCCTGCCTACAAGGTGCGAGCTGAAACATGAGCCCTCGACCCAAATGCAGGGATGGCATGCACTGGGTTTCAGGGGCGCAGTCAGAGTCGAGGTGGGATGGGACTAGGAAGGGGTTGTGGACAAATTATTTGTTACAATTGCGGAGGGCCAAGGCATTATGCCCATGATTGTACGAACCTGACTAGGATATCATGTTGGTACTGCAATCAGTTTGATCATGGGGAAAAATATTGCCCTTCACTGATAGTGAAGATGCATGAAAAGGGGGTAATCCAGCGCCCTCTGACCCAAAATTTACAAATGATGAGGTCTGAACTATGCAAAGAAGACCCAAATGTAAACATGATGCTCAGGAGTGGTGTGACAATGGGAGATGATAAAGGGAAGCGGCCAGAAGAAAGTGCATGGGTTTGCAAGGCTCCTATAAAGGAACCCGAGTTTGATTTAGAATGCGTGAAGGATACATTCATGTAAGCTAAGAAGAGCTTCACGAAAGCCTCCACTTCAGGTAGTAAGGATCAACTAGAACTAGGGATGGATCCTTCCATGCATGCTACCTTTCTGAAGACATGCATGAAACTGCTGCGTGACAACAAGGCAGTCAAAGGGCTACAAGAACTTATCACTAGGTACATGGGGTCAGGGGAACCACGCATGGTCCGAAAACTGGGGAAGCATGCATTGCGCATAGGAAGGGAGATGAGGCTGACTACGCAAATAGGCGAGTATGGAATGGATTAGGTACTCTTGGTTTGGGTTCATACATGAATGTACTACCAAAGCAAACATGGGAATGCATGGGCAGACCCACATTACAATGGTCCCCTATTCAGTTATGAATGGCGAACCAACAGAAGATTTTTCTCATGGGAAGATTGCAAGGGGTGACAGTTGATATTGAAGGCGCGAGCATGCAAGAAGATTTTGAAGTGATAAAGATTGCCGATGACAGAAATCCCTATCTCGTGCTAATAGGGATAGACTAGGCTATTGATATAAATGGAGTCATAAATCTGAAGAAGCACAAAATGACCTTCGAGAAAAAGTCACTACACGTAGTACTACCACTAGACCCATCCGAGGGAACGCGATACACTAAATTGGTGCGCGAAGAAAATAGTGATGATGATCTCCATTGTATCTATAAGATAACTATACAAGGAGAGGATTGGGTGAATCTGACTCTGGATGGAAGAATTTTGTGGGAGCGTGAAAGCTCTTGCACTTTGGATTCAGATGAAGAGGTAGAGCAATGGCAGAATCAGCTGCACAAAGTAACAACGCTAAACTGCAACATGATGATCAAGTCATTGCATTGCGTAAAAATAGAGGTAAGGGAGCTGCCGACATATGATGGATTGTCAGCAGTGGATGAATTTCTAAGCAAATTTGAAAGTGCAGTTGCAGAGCAATAACGGTTCGATGTGCTGAAGTGGGCACTACGCACAACACCCACATGATGGTGGGGTACACATCAAGGAACTTTTAAAGACTGGCATGGATGTAGAAGGATGATGCACCTACATTTTGGAAATCGGCCACTTCAAATGAAAGCCAATCAGTGGGGGTCGAACAACTTGCGCACCCACCTTTCCGGATGGGTACAGGCATATGCTGTACAGTCTGCACAAGCACACAGCCTAGAGAATTGGAACAAACCACAGCAGTAGGAACGGAAATGCACGTTAGAAATTCTCCACAATGAGGCATTTGATAGGGTGCATGGAGTACTGAACAAGGTTTACCAAACGAAACAAATTGATTGGGACATGCGCGTGCCAGCGATTCGATGGGCCTATAGGAACATGTGCAAAAACCTGAGCGCGGAAACGATTCCAAAGGTGCGAAACAAAGTAGAACCCAAGATTTCTGAAGGGGATACCTAAACGAATCCACACACAATATCCCCCACATTTATGGAAACGCGCAAAGACTAGGATGAAGGAATCATGCAACTACGCGCGGAAGACCATGTAAGGATTCAAAAGGCCATTCAATGAGGGAACCTTAGACTTTGCGAACTCGAAGAATATCGGGTACGATTAAGGAATATAAACATGTTGATGGAAACTGAGATCAAAAGAATAGAAAACAAGGTCACACAAGCATGTCTCATCAATAAACCAAGGATGACAAGGCAAGATACAGATGGTCATACCACTAAGTTAGAAGATTGTCACCGAGAATTTATGCCTCTTATACCATGGCTGAGACCGCACCTTACTGAACGTAATAGGAAGGGGAGTGCACCAAATAAGGTAGAACATGCGATGCCAGTTGTCGCGAGGGAAAGTTAGGTATGTCCATGGGCTATTCTCGAAGGCGAGTTGTAGTCTCGCACAGTTGGGGTGACGACCTAACTGGCAGTAGGGAGCACAATCTCAGTGCTCCAAAACGTTGAAAGGGACCGTGGGACTCTAAAAGATTCTGTTTGGGAACTGGGTGGTGAAGGAGGTGTGCACAGAATCAGCATGATACAAGGTTCGCGCCTGCGAATGGGGGGCTACGCTACCACGTGGGTCAACTGGGAAGTAACCATTGACATCACTATTCATGACAACATTTTTAATTTAAGGCAAAAGGGAGTGGGCGGCGGGAAATTAAGACATGAATTAACAACTATATTTGGGATGGTCTACCACCACGAATGCATTAATGACTTACAAATTGGGGGAACGATCAAATTCAAATTCAAAAGATGCTATAAAACTCCCAAGGCTAGCCACAAGGAAACACTTGATCATTTGAGATTTGAGCTATTGCGAAGAGCACAGAGTGTTGAGCACCAAGCAATATTTGAGCCCCCAAGTTTGCAGACAACCACAGTCAATTCGAACAATATGACAACTACTAGGAGAGGTGTGGGTTTTGTAGAGAGTACCATTGAGGAATGCGCACAGAACCCTACGGTGCAAGTAGGGGATGCACCGGAAATTTTGAAATCACCTCGAACGTTGAGGCCCAAGAAGGATACATAGGCAGCAGGACCAGTCTACATGTCCCCGCGAAATCTGCGGTTTGGTAAACTTTCCATGGAAGAAAAGGGCAAGGTTGTCAACCTTGAAATAGATGATGAGGAGGAGGACCTCCAGGATCTTGTAGAGGAGATAGAGACGGATGAAGAAATGGAAGAAGACATCCAATCAATGTATGTTGTAGCGAAACTACCTGAATACGCCCCCCAGCAGAAAGGGAAAGCTAAGGTACCCAAGGATTTGGATGCTGCTAAGAGTGCACTCCAAACCCCGCTCCTCCCGGACAGACTTCTATTTGAGTGCTCAGCTCTGGGCTATGTGCCCACCATGAAATTTGAAGACTGGGACCTCGCAGATAGCGAAGTTCCCACATTTATAGATGGAGAACCTCATGAAACAAAGCAAGGAGGGACCAGTTACAGCATCAAAGCCACAGAAATGGTTGTGCAGCATGGAGAAGGCCGAGCTACTCCACCTACTATGGATTTCGCATTTTCACTATGCACCAATCATGATCTTTGTCATCAGGCAGTTTCTTTTGCTAGTGCACAATGGCTATTTGTGGCTGGAGGAGCCTATTCCCATCATGATGGAGCTTATTCACAGGATTTCTCGGCTTCCCTATAAGGGAAGGGATCCCGCGGAGATAGCTAGCAAAAGCGGAGATTTGGCCCTCGCAGAGGCCATGAAGAAGAAGTACAAATTGGAAAAGAAGAAGAGAGGCTACGTAATCAGTAGCATTAAAGACAAATGGGTGCACATAGCCACCCAAATGTTGGCCAAGAAGGTGATGAGAAAATGTCGCAGAGATGAGGTACCAGCGCCGATCGTTCCACCGGAAAAACAATGCGTGGAAGTGGTCCAATTAAACTAGGCCAAATTCCTCTATGTAGAATTCCTAACCAACTGCAAGGAAGCTCAGGAGTAGGGCAAGACCTTCCACTACGCGTGGTTGCTCTTGTCTAACTTACTGGTGATAGGGGAACTGCCTGAGGATAGTCAATTCCCTCATATTGAACAGGACTTTCCAGAGGCAAAAATATGTGTCGCTCTGGGCTACGAAGGATTCCACGTAGATCTGTAAAACTAACATCTTCTGGGTACAAATGGAGGCGAGCATCTGTATGTGAATTAACAGGAGGCCGCACCTATCCCCCACAGTGTACAACAGTCTGTGAAGCTTTGCACACTTCAAGTTAGATATGCACAATGTGTATATCAAGCTGCATAAGGATTTGACACAGACCTGGACCAAGCTTCCTTTCATCACAATTGATGACGTTATCTTCTCCATGCTCGACTCATGGCCGGCCGAATGGCACACCCCGGATCTGGAATAAAGGGATAGAACAGTAGCACAAATTCAGAAGGATGCAACCAAGTTGTGTGTCACATAGTTGGCCTAGCAGAGATGCAATGAACAAACGGCTGCAGAGGTAAGGGCCACCTACGAAGCAGCAAAGGCAGCCACAGAATAGGCAAAGGCTGCCAAAAGAGCAATGACAGCACAACCAACAGGGGCCACCACGACACAGGAGGAAAGAGGCTAGGATGTGTCTATAGGACAGGGACCAGATACGACAGAAGGTGTGGACCCGAGCACAACTTCCACTCAATTGAAACAACTGCACGTCATGGAGCGGTCAGGTCCATGAAAGAAGGCCAAAGCTTCCAAATTGGACATCGAGCCCATTACATTGATAGAGGGTGACCTCTATGACATCAGTGGCACTATTCACGAAGTCACCTAGGAAGTGCTCCAGGAAGCTATGATAGAGCAACAAAATGTGTTGGGGGCTCTAAGGGCACAGCTACAGGAACTTCAGGCACAGACCCCATAGGAAGGAACAATATCTACCTATAGTGCCGTAGGTACATCAGTAGCGGAGCAGTTGCTGCGCTCAAGAATGGCCAACACCATAGTGTTGTTGGAAGGAGTGTTAACAATGTAAAGCGAGGAGGACAAAGCCATGGTGGGTAGGATCAAGGGACTTGGCCTAAACTTGGCTGCCCTTTTGTAGGATACATTATATCAGCTGCAAGATGGAGAAATACTAGAACTCCATGCTAGGGAAGGATGCGTAGTGTAGATGCTCAGCAAACAAAGAATCAACATTGGGCAGCCTAGTCTCCATTGAGATGAAGTGCTTGCACAGAAGCAGCAACTGGAGAAAATGGTAGAGTAAGCATATCATCGCGTTCCAGAGCTAGAAATCATGATAGACCTACTAGTTGGAGTGCGAATCCACAAATTAGCCAGTGGATTCCATAAGGCAAAGGAGGAAGCAACGAGGGTACAACTGGATCTCAACCTTCAGATTGCAGAGCTACAATTAAAGGCGCAGTCCTCTACACCCCTGGAAGTTAGGGAACAACATGGTGGTGCTATTTAAAAAGGGCCAGAGGAAATAAGACATGCAGTACAAAAGTGCACGGCTATGTTGGAGGAATCCTTCACAGTCCTCACATCATTACAAGAGTACCCCAACATACGGCACTTGGAAATGAAGGTGCAGGAGTTTTAGGTGTAGCATGATAATGTGCATGGAACAGTGCAAACAGTTGTCCTGACCCAGCGGCTTGTGAAGCTACAACAAGAAAAGGCGTTGAAGGAACAGGTGGATGTCGCACGGCAGAAAGAGGTGGTCCTTAAAGCATGTGTCTAGCCTTGGATTGATGAGGCCTTCCTCATCACTGCAGACATTGAAGAAAATATCGCACAGATGAAGGTGATGCATGCCTTAAGACAAGGAGTTTCCCCTTACAACAAGACTTCGGCTAAGAGAGTGGAGCAGATTCAACAGACTACAGATTAGTGCATTGTGGACCTCTGGGAAGCAAAGGAACGGTTGGAGGGGCTCCATACCAAGATTGTTTCACCAACAGAGTGACTTGGGACGAGTCACGATGATTGTGTTGGGGGGCTGTTGGGCATGGAATACCCCCATAATAGGTTTTGGGGCTTAAAGCCCAAGTTTTGGTCAAATATGTTGTAAAACTCTGCGAATTGCGGGCGTGGAGTGCAAAGTGTACAATTGAGTCATAGGGTTTTCTACCCTAAACATTGTATGGTAAACTAGTGTAAAATAGGCCTACCCATGGTCCGCAAACCATGGGATTGTATAAATAGAGCGAGACTCTAAGTTGTAAAAGTAGTAGAAGATAGAAGGAGTAGCAAAGGAATGGTTCGAGCTTAGAGTAGAATTCTAAGTGTCTTGGGTTGTAGTAGTAGGAAGAGGCTCTGCAACTGAGTGTGCAGAGGCCTAGTAGAGTCCAAAACTGAGTGAGCGGACCCCTAAAACTGAGTGCACATGGTGGAGTCAAGTCTGTAGTTGGGACAGAAAGTTAATAAAGAGAAGTTTATCCTAATTCTACGTAATTGTTGTGCATTATCTTCTTTATGTTTATATTCAATTATGTATTGCACACACTGATATGATTGTTGATCATGTTGTAATAACCATAAATCTCACACACACAAGATAAGTAATCATTTAAATAGCAAGGAACTTGGGTATTATATGGGTCGCGGCCCCAGTAGGGCTACGTAGAAGCCGCACCGTAGGTTGTGAAGGGATCGTAAGTGTCCGCAGTGACAGGTCAGACCGCGGTCCTCGAGAAGCCATAAGACATCCCAAGGGTGTGGAAACCTGGTTCTAGCACCCTCCCATACTACTTTGGGTGAGACCTCAATTAATGCTCTGCAGACTGTTGGTGAAAGGGCCAGTAGTACCAAGATTTTCTTGGCTAAATCACATCTGAACCTGGGTCAGGCCCCATTAAGCCAGCAACATGCATGGCAAGAAATATGCCAGTGAAAACAAAGCAAATCTAAGGAAGGACACAACACATACCTGGGAAATTGATGAGCAAGATTGCACAAATTTCACTAGGAGGCTGAGTGACTGGCTGCCAGAACTATGAAAAAGGATGTATGGGAGACTTTATTGGATATTGGATCTCCAAAATGCACAATCCATTTGGGCATCTGGCTACTGGGATTGCACTATGCACAATCCTAGCCTAGAAGGAGTGCTAGCCCAAGGACATATTTGCGTAATTTCTTGGGCCAAGCAGCCACTATCCTCCAGGAGTGTGCAAAACAGTCTAGGAGGCCAGTGTTGGGCCAAAATGCACAAATCTAGAGAGAAAGGTGAGCCTTCCATCCTGAGATTGTGCAATGTAGCCTTGGTGAAGGCAGAGACTGGGCCCCATTGGCTCGACTCGCTGACAGGAAACTGAAAGAAAGTTTCTATAAGATAAAATGATGGTGTATGGAGAATGGAGATACCCTCAAGGGTCTTCCTAGGACTCTTGGCAGACTGTAAGATTATCTGCAGCCGTCACAAAGTTACATGCATGTCCATAAACATTAACTAGCTATCACAGCAAAACAAATGGATTACCTCAAGCCTCCGTGTAGATTTTCTGGAGAGCCCAATGCAGCTAGGTGGAAGTCCCTTGAGCCGGCTCTAGATCAAGTCCTACACATATAAGATACAAGAATAATCACAACATACAACTTTGATAGCTAATACATGAATACATAAAGGACATCTAGTTACACATAACTATGCTAATCATGCTAACAAGTATTGGACAAACAAATAAATGAATGATAGTACTAACACCACGGAGTAGACAGTACAACTACAGTTCTATATTAATGTCAGAAGAGTGATTATAACCATCTGATGTATCAGCCTTCCCTTACCCCTCCAGCTACTCTCTCTCTCTCCCTTCTTACCAAATTCTTATGCTTAGATTTGAGACTATGCTCAACAATCAAGTAAGCTATCCTTTCAAATGATCTAACCACCATCACCATAGCCCTAGCTTTACTTATGTAGCAATCGAGTTAGGGTTTCCAAGTTCCTCCATGAGTTCGTTAAGGTAAAAGAAATGAAGTTTCCATGCTTTTCAGCTTTTTCCCATTGGCCTCCTTCATTAGGATTAGAAATCCCACAAATAGGTCGAACTTGAGATGTTTCCTTGCTTTTCTTGAGTAGATTTAGGAGAAAATATCTAGATATTTATGAGTCAAATCACTCCTTTGACCTTTAGAACTTCATTAGGATCCACTAACGATGTTCCTGAACTAACAACTAGAGTTATTAAGGTCACTAACACACCCTTAGGCTTATAGAGAAGCTTTATAAAGTAGGTTGTCAGCGTATAGCCAATGTTAGTGTGGAAACAAGGCATTTGATCTTGGTCTTTGCTTCAGCTATCATGTCTTTCCCCTCTGACCTAATGAGGGGGTCATTTTGTTATATAACAGATGCCCCCTAAAGTGTGAGATTAGAGACTATGACGATGGCTGAAATACTCTACTTAATAGTAATCTTCCTTCTTCCACAAAAAGAGAGAAGGATCAGAGCTTTAGGTGGTACGAGAAACTTGATACAACACATGTATATAAAGCTACTAAAATCATGTCCAGAGTCGGGCATTCCCATGCTCAGTAGCTATGTCAAAGTGATTTTCTCATAAAAGATATATGATGATGTTGGCAGCCGATAAGCACAATGCATATCCGATGTCATAATAGGATCATTCTAATGAGCTGTCTCCAAAAGAAAATATATGCAACTTGGGAGAGGAAGCAAGGCTGATTGATGCAAGCCTCTACCTAAGGTCTTCATTTCTACTTCACCGAACAACATAGATCGATACATGTGAATATATGCATTGATGTCGAACATGCATGAAATCATCTGGTTACTAGTCAATAATGGAGAGCATTAACAGATGCGAGGAAGGCCACCAATAATGGTGATGGTCTCCAAGATGCACAGTACAATCTAATGAGTGTGAAATATGTGTTTATCATCGAACACCCGTAGAATCTCTTAACTAGGAGCCAATAATGAGAGCCCCTGATCAAACACAAGACGACCTTCCACTAATTTCTGCAAGTACCAAGGCATTGAATGTGTTTCTAGGTTGTCTTCCTATATAGAGTGTTGAAGTCGATTGGAAGATACCTATCGAAAGGTAGGCAATAATGTGTCCTACGTCAATCAACATGAAGTGGGACAAGAATGATTTGCTTTTTGAGGAATCTTTGAGCATTGGGTCTAAACAACAAAGGGCATGATGAAAGGATGTGCTTGATGGGTTGACGGAGGAAACAAAAGGTTAACCTTGAACAATAGAAGGCATGAAAATGGTTTTAACCATGCAGCACTAGACTCATGAACACCAAAAAGTGTTAGGATACAAAGATGTAAGAACATTAGGGTATTTAGGCTAAACTCATAGGATGGAAGGATTCTTATTGAGAGGTCGTCACAAGGAAGGTTTATCTAAGGGAGTGCCATGTTCAAGGGAACGACTGCTGCCAAATCACGCTTTCTAATACTGAATGTAGTTGTATTGTCTACTTTCCTCGTCTGATTAGTTTAGTGAGTCTATACAGGTAAAGTCGTCGATATTTTCATATTTTAAGAGTCTGAAAAGGATCATGAAAAGAGTGACTCTATTCCCTATCTGATTAGTTTGATGAGTCTAGATAGGAAAACTCATCAATCTTTTCATGTTTTGAGAGTTTGAAAAGGATTGTAAAAAGAGTGACTCTATATCTTGTCTGTGTAATTTAATGAGTCCATACTAGACAACTCGATGGTCTTTTCATATTTCGAGAGTCTGGAAATATAGTAAAGAATGACTCCATAGTGGTCCCTTTGTCATAGTTGCTAACTAGGTGTGACAAAAGTTTAATAGTATACCTGGATCGGTTGCTTTTCCTTGAGTCAATCTATTGAATCCGGATAAAGAGAAACCTATGTTCAATAGATGTTGACCTCATTTTGTTATGAGTACGAGGAGATGGAATAAACTCATTTTTCATCGTGAATTTTTAATGAGTCACATGACGACAAACTCAATACCTTCATCAAATTTTAATGATTCAAATGAAGAAAACTCAAGGTATCTTTTTTAGTTTATTAAGAAAGGAAAAAGAGGTAAAAGAACTGCTCATTCCTTCTTCGTAGATTTAACGAGCCTGAAGAATGGGGAAAACTCACAGATTTTTTATTTAAGAGCAAGAAATGGTCCCAAAAAATCAAGTTCTCTTGTTGCTGCCATAGGCTTTTAACTAGCCCGGTGACAAAAATTTGGGATTTTTCATATTAACAAGTGAGAAAACTACCTAAAAGAATGCTCGGGCCATCTTTATAAATATTTAACGAGCCTAAAGAAAACACTTGGCATTTTTCAGTTTTATGAGCGAGAAAAAAGTGCCTAAAAAGAATGCTCTAATGATCTTTTTCAATTTAATGAGCTAGAAAAAGAGCGAAAATTAGTTTCTTGGACCATCGTCGTATGTGTTTAATGAGCCCAATGATGACAAGCTCCGGTATTTTTCAATTCAAGAGTGAGAAAATATCCCATAAAATAACATGCTCATATTTTCGTTGTAGTAGTTTAACAAGCCCAAAGAAGGAGACTCGAGGCTTTTCAGATTAATGAGCAAGAAAAATGCCATAAAAAGAACACTCAATCTTCTTCGTGGTAGTTTAACGAGCTGAAAGAAGGAGACTTAAGGATTTTTCAAATTAACGAGCAATAAAAATACCATAAAGGGAATGCTCGATCTTCTTTGGTCTCATGCTTGACAATAGAAGGTTCTATGCCACGCATTTCCTCACAAGACCAAGGAAAAACATCGCAGAAGTCCTTAAAAGTGTAGGTGAAGCTTGCAATTTCCTCAGGATTACGATTGGCTCCAGTTTGTATGTTTTCCACAATGCATGTCTTAACTAAAATATTGATGGGCAATGTCTTTGAAATATTTCCCATGTTTCCTTCCAATTCCAAAGTTTGGATAGTCATATATGGTAAGGAAACAATTTCAGGTGCGTTAGGTGAGAGGATTTGTAGAGGCGTCATGTCTGAATTAGATATCGAAACACGATACTGCGAGTCCTCCCAAGGTCACTCTTCTAAACTCATAATCTCTCTAATAGCTTCATCCATAGGTAGGATTTGATTGAGGGGATCAAAAGAAGGAGAATTTATGGGAGGGGTAGTGGTAATGTTGGTTGTGACCAAAGTGACTAGAGTCTTAGATGTAGATTGAATGGCCTGGTAGGCCAATTCAGATGGTGACAGTGACATTTTTTTCCGTAAGTGTCAATGTTTAAAGGCAGCATGAGGATCCAAGGATCAGTCGATTCGTGAGGAATAGATGAAACCATAGAGATCGTTTGTGGAATCACGGGTGGTGGAAGAGGGAAAAAACCCATCAAGGAAGAGCCCTTCAATAGACTAGTACCGATACTGACATAAGAGTTAGGTACACCACCCACTAAGGGTACAAAGCCGCTAGGTAACGGGGAGTAATTTGGGGTGCAAAAGGACAGCTGGTCCATTGTGACTATCTTCCATCTAAGGGAAATAGGATGATATGGAAGATCGAAGACACAATGGCATTCATGGCATAAGTCCAAGTGTGGCCCAAAAGCAAATTATAGTCGAGCTTATGATCTACGACTTAGATATCCACTGTTACCATTTTCCCACTTAAAGTGATGGGGTAGTCAACAAGGTAACCTTTCGGGATGAAAGTGTGGTTGTCGAAAGCTTTAAGGGAAATTGACAGTGGGGATAGGGTTGGAGAACCCAAAGTGATCCAACATGAAGCTAACATGACGAAGGTAGAAGCAACTTCGTCGATGACAGTTCTATATATAACATTACCTTTTGAAAATATTTGGACCTGAAATGCAAGCTGGTGGGAAAGGAGAGGTTTACATTTTTCAATGTCGAAAATTGCAAGCATGGAATCCTGTGGGTCAATACCACCAATAGCTGAAAGTATAGCTTTCCTTTGTGTTGGACATGTTTGTAATACTCTAAGCACCAACATAGCCGATGGCACTTGCACCAAGTCTCCTAAAATGTTGTAGTTTTGGGTAGCACGTGCAGATTTATTATGCGTTGTGCATCGAAGTTCCCATTTAGGGGGGTGAATCATAGGGTCAGCAGCTAGCCTTTCGATATGCAAATTGTTAGGTAGCGGTGGGTTTTGACTTGAGTAAGATTCCTCTACATGAGCAACAAGAGCTCCATAGGGTTTGGCTCTTGTTTGTAGATATACCGTTTCAAAGGTGTAAATGGTAGAGGATCCTTCACTAGCTGAAGGATATTGTGAACCACTGTTACCCCCTTGCAGGGGTTGGGGTTGGTTTGCAATTAGATGTTGCTGCTGCTGAGCGGGGAAAGGATTATTCAGAACAATAGGGGTCTTTCCAGTGTCCATTTTAGCAATGAAATCTATGCATTCCTGAAGACGCGGACACAGATTTGTCATGTGGTCTTCAGGATAGATTTTGCAAGGGAATCTGGCGAGTTTATCCTTTCCATTGTTAGGAGGCGCGGTAGCCTTTTATTTTGGATTTTGTTGCTTTGTTGATTGCTCCTCAAAAGGGTTTATCTTTTTCTTATTCTTCTTTTTCTTACCACTGGGTTTTTGCGTAGACTTCACAGAGTTTATCACGGTGGTAGGAAGAGCAGTCGATTTGGTAGAGGGGTCTACTGACATCTGGGCAATGTGACCACTGAGTTGTTTTACAGCAGCCCCAGAGGTTGCATTGATAATCCCATCAGCGTGCGCTCTGGGGTGCTAAGTAGCAAAAGAATTGGAGTTGGGAGGGGCATTCGGGATTACATCGTAAAGAGTGCCAAACTATGTATATGAGATCTAAGTGTTGGGCATGACGTATGGATTGGTCTTCTGTGACTGCACCAACTAAGGTGACATCTTTAGTGATTTGCGAGAGTAGGGACTTGCAGAACCAGTCCGCTAAGAGATAGTCTAGGATGGAAGCTTTGACTAACCTCTGCCTACATCTCCATTCATGTATATGATCAGAGATGTGGGTGGTGGTGTCCTGATGTAATGAAGTGAGGAGCTCTGTCCTAGTTTCATAGCGGATGGGTAGCTAGAAGTGCATTAATAATTCCATCTCTAGAGCATCAAAAGTATTTACTAATGTGTGTGGTAACTCAATGTACCACTTAGCTACGTTGCCAGTGAGGATGCGGGGAAAAAGATGCAACCGAACACTATCGTCCACCATGGAGTTGGAAACACACCAAAGATGATAGGTGGTGATATTGGTGCCCAGATCCTCCCCTTGTTTCCCTTCGAACTTGGGATGCTTGTTGGTATTTTATGCAGGATTGGTGGCCAAAGTAAGTTATGATAGATGGGTTCATTTGTAAGTTTGTACAAGTCAGGGATATCCAATGTTTCCAACAAAGGCAGAGTGTGTCGTGCCCCCGACTCGAACCAAGGCGATGACATATGACTTGAGGATCCTTGTGCCCCTTCCATAATTTGAGTCCCAATATTATACATAGGCTACGTGGTATAGTACTTTCCTTGGGTTATGGCCTTGTAGTGTGGATTTCCATGGGGAATGTGATGTTGGGGTATAGAATTGTGTCCCCTTGACTCATTTGAATTTGTGAGTAGGGTGCCCCCATGGATTGGTTGGGACCTCCTTGAGGAATCTCGCCCGCCACAAAACTAACCATATGTCCTTGATTGACATAAGGAACGCTTATGTCGATCAGTGACTGACCTTGCATGCCTGAAAATGGAGGGGGAACTGTTACGTTCTCTACCGGTATATGCATATTGGGAGTGCCCCCATATACTTTAATTTGGGGGGGTTGAACTGTACAATGGATGCGAACCATATTTTTGGTTGAGGGGACCCATGCTAACCATGCTTTATTGAGCATTATAAGGAGCGTTTTATGTAGCACTTGTTGAAGGTATAGAGTTTGACACTAAAGGGGTGGAATCCGGCATAAGCTAGGTGCCACACTCGTGGAGTGTGTCATGTGAGGGTTTGTACCTGGGACAAACGGGATAGTAGGGTTCACCATCAACGGTGTGGTGGTGACTATCGACTAGGGAAGTGGTGGGGGACCAAGAGTGTCCAAAAAGTTCCATGACCCATTAGTCATCGATGGAATGGATGGAAATGTTCCAACAAAAGAAACTGGGAGTACAGGTGCAACGGGAACCAAGAGTGGGTCCAACAGATTCGTGAGCAGAGGGTTAAAGGGAGGAAGAAATCCTTCGGTAAAGAAATCCTCCAGCAAACTTGAATCATCGGTTGTCCAAATAGATTCCCTGTGAGACATAGGAGACTCATTCCCAAAAGATGAGGAATCTGGTTCACTGGAGTTCGGTGGATCTTCCACAATGAGTGAAGGAAGTCCTAGGAGTCATCTAGATTGACGATGAGGGCCGAATGTAGCCATGGTGACCGTTAAGTTTTATCAATAAATTTTATCGTGATATTTTTTAAAGTCTCAATGATAGCACTTGGGTACCTAAAAAATATCGATGGGCAATATCTTTGAAATATTGCCCATGTTTCCTTCCGATTCCAAATTTTGGATAGTCGTATATGGTAAGGAAACAATTTCAGGTGCGTCAGCTGAGAGGATTTGTCGAGGCATCATTTCTAAATCAGATATAGAAACACCATGTTGCGAGTCCTCCCAAGGTTGCTCTTCTAAACTCATAATCTCTCTAATAGCTTCATCCATAGGTAGCATTTGATTGAGAGGACCAAAAGAAGGAGAAGTTATGGGAGGGGTAGTGGTAATGTTGGCTGTGACCAAAGTGACTAGAGTCTTAGATGTAGATTGAATGGCCTGGTAGGCCAATTCAGATGGTGACAGTGACATTTTTTCTCCGTAAGTGTCAATGTCTAAAGGGACCATGAGGATCTAAGGATCAATCGATTCGTGAGGAATAGATGAAACCATAGAAACTATTTGTGGAATCACGGGTGGCGGAAGAGGGAAACAACCCATCAAGGAAGAGCCCTTCAATATACTAGTACTGATACTGAAGTAAGAGTTAGGTACACCACCCACTAAGGGTACAGAGCCGCTAGGTAACGGGGAGTAATCTAGGGTGCAAAAGGATAGTTGATCCATTGTGAATATCCTTCCATCTAAGGGAAATAGGATGATACGGAAGACTGAAGACATATGGCATTCATGGCATAAGTCCAAGTGTGGCCCAAAATTAGATTATAGTCGAGCTTATGATCTACGACTTCGATATCCATTGTTACCATTTTCCCACTTAGAGTGATGGGGTAGTCAACAAGGTAACCTTTTGGGATGAAAGTGTGGTCGTCGAAAGCTTTAAGGGAAATTGACAGTGGGGATAGGGTTGGAGAACCCAAAGCGATCCAACATGAAGCCAACATGACGTAGGTAGAAGCACCTTTGTCGGTGACAGTTCTATGTATACCTTTACCTTTCGAAAATTTTTGCACCTGAAATGCAAGCTGGTGGGAAAGGGAAGGTTTACATTTTTCCATGTCGAAAATTGCAAGCATGGAATCCTGTGGGTCAATACCACCAATAGCCGAAATCAGAGATTTCCTTTGTGTTGGACATGTTTGTAATACTTTAAGCACCGATATAGCCGATGGAACTTGCACCAAGTCTCCTACAATGTTGTAGTTTTGGGTGGCACATGCAGATTTATTGTGCGTTGTGCATCGAAGTTCCCCTTTAGGGGGGCAAATCATAGGGTCAGCAACTGGCCTTTTGATATGAAAATTGTTAGGTAGCGGTGGGTTTTGACTTGAGGAAGGTTCCTCTGCATGAGTAATAGGAGCTCCATAGGATTTGGCTCTTGTTTGTAGATCTACCGTTTCAAAGGTGTAAATGGTAGAGGATCCTTCACTAGCTGAAGGATATTGTGAACCACTGTTACCCCCTTGCAAGGGTTGGGGTTGGTTTGCAATTAGATGTTGCTGTTGCTGAGTGGAGAAAGGATTATTCAGGACAACAAGGGTCTTTCCAATGTCCTTTTTAGCAATGAAATCTATGCATTCCTGAATATGCGGACACAGACCTGTCATGTGGTATTCATGATAGATTTTGCAAGGGAATCTTGCGGGTTTATCCTTTCCATTGTCAGGAGGTGCGGTAGCCTTTTGTTTTGGATTTTGTTTCTTTGTTGACTGCTCCTCGGAAGGGTTGGTCTTTTTCTTATTCTTCTTGTACTTAACACCGGGTTTCTGCGTAGACTTCACAGAGTTTATCACGGTGGTAGGAAGAGCAGACGATTTGGTATAGGGGTCTACTGACATCTGGGCAATGTGACCGCTGAGTTGTTTTACAGGAGTCCCAGAGGTTGCGCTAATAATCCCATCGGCGTGCGCTTCGGGGTGCTATGTAGCAAAAAAATTGGAATTGGGAGGCACATTCGGGATTACATCGTAAAGAGTGCTAGACTATGTATATCAGATCTAAGTGTTGGGCATGACGTATGGATTGGTCTTATGTGACTGCACAAACTAAGGTGACATCTTTAGCGATTTGCAGGAGTAGGGACTTGAAAAACTAGTCTGCTAAGAGATAGTCTAGGATGGGAGATTTTACTAACCTCTGCCTACATCTTCATTCATGTATATGATCAGAGATGTGGGTGGCAGTATCCTGATGTAATGAAGTGAGGAGCTCTATCCCAGTCTCATAGCGGATGGATAGCTGGAAGTGCTTTAAGAATTCCATCTCTAGAGCATCAAAAGTATTTATTAATGCATGTGGTAACTCAATGTACCACTTAGCAGCATTTCCAGTGAGGGTGTGGGGAAAAAGATGCAACCGAACACTATCGTCCACCATGGAGTTGGAAACACACCAAAGACGATAGGTGGTGATATTGGTGCCCAGATCCTCCCCTTGTTTCCCTTCAAACTTGGGGATGTTTGTTGGTATTTTATGCAGTATTGACAGCCAGAGTAAGTTATGATAGATGGGGTCATTTGTAAGTTTGTACAAGTCGGGGATATCCAATGTTGCCAACAAAGGCAGAGTGTGTGGTGCCCCTGACTCAAACCAAGGTGATGACATATGACTTGAGGATCCTTGCACCCCTTCCATCATTGGAGTCCCAATATTGTACATAGGCTATGTGGTATAGTACTTTCCTTGGGGTATGGCCTTGTAGTGTGGATTAATGTGATGTTGGGGTATAGAATTGTGCCCCCTTGACTCATTTGAATTTGTGAGTAGGGTGTCCCCATGGATTGGTTGGGACCTCCTTGAGAAATCTCGTCCACCACAAAAATAACCATATGTCCTTGATTGACATAAGGAACGCTTATGTCAATCAGTGACTGACCTTGAATGCCTGAAAATGGAGGGGGAATGTTACATTCTTGACCGATATATGCATATTGGGAGTGCCCACAGATACTTGAATCTGGGGGGTTGAACTGTACAATGGATGCGAACCATATTTTTGGTTGAGGGGACCCACGCTAACCATGCTTTATTGAGCATTATAAGGAGCGTTGTATGTAGCACTTGTTGAAGGTATAGAGTTTGACACTAAAGGGGTGGAATCCGGCATGGGCTAGGTGCCACACTCGTCGAGTGTGTCATGTGAGGGTTTTTAACTGGGACAAACAGGATAGTAGGGTTAACCATCATTGGTGTGGTGGTGACTATCGACTGGGGAAGTGGTGGGGGACCAAAAGTGTCCACAAAGTTCCATGACCTGTTAGTCATCGATGGGATGGATGGAAATGTTCCAACTAAAGAAATTGGGAGTACAAGTGCCACAGGAATGAAGAGTGGGTCCAATATATTCGTGAGCAGAGGGTTAAAGGGAGGAGGAAATCCTTCGGTAAAGAAATCCTCCAGCAAACCTGAATCATCGGTTGTCCAAACAGATTCCCTGTGAGATATAGGAGACTCATTCCCCAAATATGGGGAATTCGGTTCACTGGAGTTCGGTATATCTTCCATAATGAGTGGAGGAAATCCTAGCAGTCATCTAGATTGACAATGAGGGCTGGATGTAGCCACGGTGACCGTTAATTTTTATCAATAAATTTTATCGTGATATTTGTTAAAGTCTCAATGATAGCACTCGGGTACCTAAAAAATATAAAAATACACTAAGTTGATCAATAAGCAAATAGAGGGAAATGACCCTGTTTGATAAGCATCGATCATTGGAGATGAAACCCAGTATCACAATGAATAACAGAGAGGGTTTACTAAATGTACAGTCACTGTTACTCTAGAGCTTCACCCAAACCTTAGATTGTGGGGCCATATACTCTTGTGAAGACGAGCACCCTCCCAAAACTGAAGACAAAGTAGGTTTTTTTGTGTTAGGTACTAGGGCAACCCACCCCAGTCACCTTATGTAAGTCCCTAAAATCTTGGCCATTAAGGATACCTCAAATAATAGACACTACTGGGGGGAACATAGTCACAAACAGTCCGCTATATGGGAAGGATACCTAAGTCCCTGACTTAGCTCTGAAATCCCCGAAGGGATCCACAATACATAGAATACCCAAAGGAGTTGCAAGCGAAGGCAGTGTACCTTCACTTACAGTCTGATATTGTCTCGTATTTAGCTCCACTTTGACTGGAGTGGTCCTGGTAGTATGAGTGCAGAATGAATTTTCTCTCTTTTAATGACACTAGTTTTGGTTTCTGATCTTGGGAAGTTTACTCACACTATTGATCCCAAGATCCTAGCCTAAACTAATGTTTGTTTTCTCAATAAATAGTTACTAATTGATTTTAGGTAAATTTTATGTGTACTTTTTTAGTGTCTTCAGTAGGGGAGTTTATGTATGAAATGTGATGGGAATTTAACTCAAAAATCATGCAAAATACAATGCTTAAAAAAAAAATTCAATTATATGAAAAACAAGTTGTATTCTACAAGTGAGAGTCTTTCACATATTCATATTTGTTCCATGCATCCTAGTCATTATAACACATGCATAACCAACATAAATTTTTCCAGTGTTTTCTTAACAACTATTTTGAAACCAAAATAAAGCAGATTTTAACCAACTAAGAAGAAGAATGAATAAAAAAAAATGTGGATTTTTCTTTTATGAAAAATGTTTTAAGAAAGAAAAAGAAAAAAAAACTTGTTTCCTAAAAAAAAAATTCTTTCAGGACACCGATCTTGCTAACAAAATTCAACTGCAGATCTTTTTTAGTTCATGAGCAGGCTTCCCACCCCTTTGAGTTTACAAACATAGTTGTATGTCAAGATTTGAGGGACTAACACTCTGTAGCAATGGCCACAGAGAGTTACTAGATCCACTAACATTCTGTGTGTGTAGACATAGAGCTTTATAAAGCACTGTGTAGTCTGCTAACCTACATTAGTGTGGGAAAACAACTCAAAACAGGGCTTTTAGGATCAGATTCAAGGCTGAATAGATGAAGGAAGAATGCAGCAAAGTTTTGGTGGGTCAGAAATGGAATGCAAAAGTATAGGGAGGTCTTAGAAGGAGGAGAAACCTAAGAACTATCTGGGAAAACCAAGAACTAGATGTATAGTCCCCAGCAGAGTCACCAATTCTGCTATAGGATAAAATGCATAGTGTATGGAGAATGGAGATACCCTCAAGGGTCTTCCTCGGACCCTTAATATACTGTAAGATTATCTGCAACCATAAAAAATGTATATGCATGTCCATAAACATTAACTAACTATCAAAGAAAAAAAAATGGATTACATCAATCCTCCGAGTATATTTGCTGGAGAGCACAATGCATCTAGGCGGAAGTCCCCTGAGCTGGGTCCAGATCAAATCCTACACATAGAAGAGACAAGCATAATCATAGCATACAACTTTGATAGCTAATACATGAATACATAAAAGACATCTAGTTACACATAACTAAGCTACTCATGCTAACAAGTATTAGACAAACAAATAAATGAATGATAGTACCAACACCAGGAAGTAGACAGTACAACTGCAATTCTATATTAATGTCAGAAGAGTGATTATAACCATCTATTGTATCAGCCTTCCCTTACCCCTCCAGCTTCTCTCTCTCTCTCCCTTCTTACCAACTTCTTATGCTTAGATTTGAGACTATGCTCAACAATCAAGTAAGTTATCATTTCAAATGATTTGACCACCATCACCATAGCCCTAGCTTTGGTTATGTAGCAATCTAGTTAGGTTTTCCATGTTCCTCCATGAGTTCCTTAAGGTAAAAGAAATGATGCTTTTCAGCTCTTTCCCATTTGCCTCCTTCATTAGGATTAGAAATCCCCCAAATAGGTCGAACTTGAGATGTTTCCTTGCTTTTCTTGAGTATATTTAGGAGAAAATATCTAGATATTTATGAGCAAAATCACTCCTTTGACCTTTAGAAGTTCATTAGAATCCACTAACGTTGTTCTCGAACTAACAACTAGAGTTAGTAGGGTCACTAACGCACCCTTACGCTTACAAAGAAGATTTATAAAGCATGTTGTCAGTGTATAGCCAACATTAGTGTGGAAACAAGGCATGTGATCTTGGTCTTTGCTTCAGCTATCTTGTCTTTCCCCTTTGAGCTGACAAGGGGGTCATTTTGCTGTATAACACAAGTAATTCTATTAAATGCACAACAACACTAAGTGATAGAGGAATTGATAAACAGTACCTGCAAAACAAGAATGGAAGATTCAACAAATAGATCAACAGGTATATGGGTGAGGTTGTTTGTTGGTTGGGCAAACGTCTGTGAAAAACAATTTCATGCATGCGACAGTAGTGAGATAGCGATGAAAACTAAAATAGAGCTAGGACAAGCTAGAATACATGTAAACGATAGTAGGCATTCAAATAAATCAAGCAAACAACACTCACATAAGTGAATATACAAAAAGCGACCAAAATGCTAAAAAAACAAGTTGAGGCCACTTACTCGTGGATAGTTGTGTCTGATGTGTCAAAGAGTCCTACATGTGTTGTGGGATGTCAAATTTCCAATATTGATGTGAATGAGTGAGCTCTGACACGTTGAATACATAATTTTGGTCTCATGACGCGCATGCCACAAATCTAGGAAAAAGCGACACTTGGAGGGAAACTTCTAAAACAACTTTACATGTAACCCCTACTGTTGCTAAAAATAGCTCCCTAATTTATGGGATGCCTTTTGCATGTTGTCTCTTGCTATTCTGGGAAGATCAAGTCATGCATGCATGCAAGTCAATCTTCCTCGGTCCCAGGTAAAACTAGTCAACCGGGTTGTCCATGCATGCTAGTGCTCAACTGCTTACAAAAAATGCACATTCCTGGCTAGGAGAAGGGTTGACTGCCTGGGAGGTTTGTATAATTTCTTAGCAGAGTATCTAACTGCTACTTAGATTTGTGCAAATCCTGGGCTGAACAGCCTGTTGCTAGGAAAATTTGCACAAATCCTACTAGGAGGGTTGGCTGGCAAGATTGCGCAATCCTGGAGCCTAGTAGGCTATTAGAGGGGATTGTGCAATTCCTAGAGGGAAGGCTGGTTTCCCTCCAGAAATGCACAATTTTCAAGGTGAATCTTCTCAGCCTGTAGCTGGACCAAGTCCGGGTAAGTAGCTTGTGAGAGGAATGGATCAACTGTGATCAACAAGCTACCTTTGTGTGAGGAAAACACTGAATCTTGAGTACTTGATAAAGCAAGACAAAGTGTTGTGTAAGGTTGGTAGGGAGGCTCTAAAACGGGCTAAGGAAAAATTTTGGAGGGTGGTTGTAGCTGCTACAACACTTGGTGAAACATAGGTAGATCTCCAACTCTGTGCATTGACCTTGTTCCTGAAAATCAAGTCCAACACTTCCAGAAGTATTGTTCAGTCCTTAGCTCATCTTGGTTTCATGCTAACTTGATTGTAAGATGTATCATTTGGAAAGCCCTTGGTCAATTGACAAACATTCCAAGCCAAGGCAACACAGTTGTTTCGATTGGGGTTGAGGGGTATATAAGTTCACAAGCAGTATAGTCATCAGAGTCTTTGTTTCATCTCTGGTGTGGCTCCACTGCTAGCAAGCCTGGATAGTACCCTGGTGGAGTCACATAGGAACACAAGCATGGGTCCCCTGCCAACAAGCCTAGTCAGTACCCCGGCGGAATTACTTGCATCACCTCCCTACATAGGAAGCCTTTCTCTTCTTTCACCTTATTTATTTTTCATTTTGAATTTTTTGACTTTTGATTTTCACTATGCATGGCACTTATTCATTTAAGAGGTGGAATAGGGATCCCAACTTATTGAGAGAAGAGGAGGTTGTTCCAGTAGAGAAGTAGTTTATTATATCTTTGACATGCCTATTAAGGTTTCCCCCTCACCTTACTCTACATGACTGAGCTAACAAGGGTTAACCCAAAAACAATTGACTAGAGAAGATGATACTAGTTAGCATGCAAGTGTTGTGTTTACACCAAGGTTCACTTTGAACAATACGTATTTTCTTTCAATGTATCATGGACTAAGAGAAACAAGTTCATCATGCAAAGGGAAGATGACAGATAACCAAGTAGTGATAGTTGTACAAGTCCTCTTGTACTTTACCCAGCTCGCTTCAAGAGTCATACATGGTTTCATGCAAGGCTAACCTATGAATGAAACAAATGAACCAACAAACATCAAAGCAAAGCAAAAGTGAAAAGAAAGTAGGTAAGTAAACAAGAAAGCAAACAAACATGCAAACAAAGAATATAAGCAAACAAGCATGCAAGCAAACAATCTAAAAGAAAATACTACTCCTACTCCTACAGTAACGGTGCATGGGCCTGATCACGTGAAGTGATACTTCCAATGTAGCTGCCAGCGCATTGGTAGACCCATGTTTGTGAAGGCTTGGTCCACGAGCAACCCAGTGGTGTGAACCATCAAGCATGAAAGATATAACAATGAAGACAACCACACTTCGCACTTCAAAGTGCCCATTTGACATAAGTGAGTACAAGTGCATGACAGACAGTCCATGGACTTCTCATGGTGTTGTGTGACACTATGTGAAAATTTGAAGCACAAGCACACTCTTGATTATGACATGCAAGCAAATGAAAGAAAAAAATATAACTTGCATTGTGAATGAGTGCTTGCAATGTAATACTCCTCCAATGCATGAGAAATGGGATCGTGCAGTTCGAGTGGAGGAAGTGTGATCTGTGAGTGAGATGGATCTTCAATGCATACAAATGAGTGATGAGGAGCCTTGGGTGATTGAACCGTTTCATGATCAGAAGTGAGGCTAAACTCAAGAGAGAAAGGGCCTAACATAACCATCAGCTCGAGTTGAAGTGCCTCGATAGTCTTGGGTGTCTCAACTTCATCATCAGGTAGATCATCATATACTAGTGGCTTCAAAATATTGACTGTGATAGATTCATGATCATGATCAAAATTGGAAGCAACTGGATCATGACTGCCACGATCATAAAAATCAATTAATTCCTTAGCATCCTCATGATCATATGAATCAAACAGAGGGGTAGATGAAAAGCGAACGAACTCATCCTCTATGTTTCTTAAAAATATAGATGAATGATCAAGTGGATCTTCAAGGAATAACTTACCCTCTACATTGTCGAATGATGTACTAACATCTAGTGAGTCTTGTGAGTGATCAACAATTGGTGCATCGGTGGATGAATATACACATGCAAAATCATGGATGTCAGGTTCACCAAAGAGGTTAGGAAATAATGGAGGGGGCTAGGAAGGAAGGGAGTCATCCTTCACCAAGTATTGATGTTCAAGCTCCCACTCATACTCTTCATAAATGACAATGCATGTTTTTTGTACAACACCAGCTCCGTCAGTGGGTTGTTCCTCATTCACAATAAGTGAAGAGTCTAGAATGGACAAACACAAGGCAACATCATTTGGAGGAACACCTGAGTGCGAAGATAGAGGTCAAAGAAAAGAACACATATGAGAACTAAAAGAACTCACAACCACATCTACATGAAAATTGAGTGAAGTGATGTTGGGAGAGTGTGAAGGATGGAGAAGTGTACAAACATGATCCTTAGCATCATTGGGCGATGGTGGAACTATTGAATGAGAGGGAGGCGGACAATCCATTGAGACATTGTCTGCTCCCACATGAGATTGTGCAGTTACATCAACGAAGAAGGTTGAGAAAGACTTGATCTCATGCTTTCTCTTGGGACAGGTAGATTTATTAAGGCAGTACTTGAACTGTTCCCAGAGATAAGGAAACTTCATTTGGGTCCTCAGAGCTTGAAATTGTAAGTCACAGAAATGCTACCAAAAATCAATAACGGATTCATGTGGAGCCCTCTGTTGCTATAACAATTTCCAGTCAAGATGGTCTAGAACAAAATGATAGAATGTGTCTTCAGTAATATCACAAAAGTTCTCAAATGAGTATGCGGTGTCTACCGATAGGATGAGCACCAATGAAATGAAGATTTGTGAAGTGTGTATGCAAGAAAAAAACCAACTTGTTCATCAGAAATCTCCTTTTCCTCATGAATCATGGAAAGAAAGTTATGTAAGTGCTCAGGCCAGGCCACTTTGCCTTCACCATCATATGTGTGAGTAGACAAGAGATAGAAAATCTTCCAAGAGATGTAGACATCTTCATGATTCGAAAAATACCTTGGGGAAAGAAGAATGCAAGACTCCATGAAAGATATGAAAAAGTTCAAAACTGGATGAGAGGACACTGCTTGTCATCAAGCCCTGCTTTTTGCGCCAGAAATGTTGACGATGCTGGACCTGCCAACATGTCAAGGGGATCTCCTCGGTGAGAAGTCCTAATTAGACCTCATACCATTTGATGTAGGAGTCCCAGTAGTGGTTCGTAAGGTAATACCTTGATCACGGTGTTTCACATAGGCAAGTAGAATAACTCTATCAGTAGCAAAGGTCTAACTGATGCAGTGAGCTAAGGAAGGTGTATGAGAGGTTCCAACACTTCAAAGGGGGAAGCAAGTGAAGGTCAGTTCCAAGTAGAAAGGGATCAGTCCCAACTTGGATAGGAGCACACAACACAAATGACATGCACAGCTTCTTGCGAAGTAGTCCACTCAAATGTGGCAGTCACATCATACAAGGTAAGATAACACATACAACACTCATGGATCAGTATGAGATGAGTGTGACAGTTGTTATAGCAAGGTACAAGTGAAAGGTCTGTCTGATGTCTACCAGAGCTATCGACATAGACAGTGACAACATTAACAACATATGCAACACATTAATGACAATATTCATATAATTGCATGTGAATCAGTTCATACACAAGTACATAAGTTAAACAACACATATCATTAAAGCAACCAGAGAAATCCAACTACAATAACAACATATGCATGAAAATGTGTTGGATCTTATTATATAAAGAAGTGTAAGTCACAATCATACAATACATCCATGTAAACCTGCTAGCCCCAACAATGGAACATTATAGCCACATCCACCTGCTCCTCCAAAGAGATGTACTAGCTTTGTACAGTGGAGAAGCCAAGGCACGTTACAATACTATCCAAGCCTTCCTCAAAATAGTCTAAGTAGAAGTTTGGCTAACCAAAAGCCTATACAATGAGTTATGAGGGACTATTTATAGCAAATGGTGGGGTAACCCTTGACATTCCCCTTGGTGACCATTCAACTAACATCATGACTCTTCACCTACTCTATGATTGTTACATCCACTCTTGACACTTGACTTACACTTGACATGACTCAACATTACAATGCACATGCACCCATGTGAACAATGGTTTAGACAAGCGACAATAGACATCATTCAGACTTATAAAACCATAGAAGTCCAACTGCTCGACATCCTCATGCTAATCAACAGTGACATATTGATGCCAAGATTGGTAGTCCTTGCGAGTGTCTGTGTGTTCTGCTGTGACATCTATCTGAAACCTGAACCTTGCCTCCATAGCATCTGGGTACACTACTCGGGATCCTCTGTCCAACTCATTTTTGATCATGCACATCATTATCTTCAGTGTGGCCAGACTAGCAACGTACTTGCGCATGATGTTTGCACTGATAGGCAATTCTGGGCTAGTGGCAGTGCACATCAACTCATCTAAGAACGATTCAAGCTCCCGCCAGACCTGCTTCTTGGTGTTCGCCTAGGTGAGAGTCCCAAGTGATGGGATCGCATGAGCATGCACTATAACCTCCATGCTTTTGAATACTTATGCCTGGGAAGCCTGTATGCTAGTGATGAGTTGCGGTAGGTCTTCATAGTTTTGGATCTAACTCTGGATACATTCTTGCAACTCGACCACATTGACCTTCATCATCTTTGGCAAGTGAAGTGGGGATCCCTTGTATTTCATCGTCCATGCTTGCATGTTATCAACAATAGTATGTATGTTCTTCAAGATGCGTGCTCTTCTTGCACATCGATGCTTCCATATGTGGAGATGAATGATTGCTTGATGTGTGGTACCAAACTTGGAGTACAATGCTCACATAAATGTGTCCAAGGAAAATACTTCATCTAGTATTGCCTTCTTCTGTTCAGTTCGGGCGGACATTGTCACCAAGTCTCCTCCCTACTTGGCCACCTATAGTTCCTTTGCCATTCGCTCATTATTAGCTATGAGAAAACAAATACGTGAGTTAGTGGCTTCAGCAGACACTCTAGTTGCATCGACCAAAGCAGCTAGATGGTTGTACGCATCAGTCACGATCACTTGCTCTTCAAATTGCGTAGGGGATGTTTAGTCCTCCAAAGTTGGTACTCTCTGAGACTGCACAACTTTGTGATGAGACTCGTCAAAAGAGATGTTGTGCATCTCTTCTTCTGGTTGACCACCAAGGATCTCACTACCTCCTTGGTCATTGGAGACTTTCTCATCATTGGGATGCAATGAAGCAGGTGAGTCGACCTCTTTGTAGTGAGGCATGAGGTTGGTATCATGTTCCAACACTTGCTGCTCCATGTCTGTATCCAAATGTTCAAGCACCTTTTCTATCTCATGAGAAAATTCTTTCCCCTATGATGATACGCCCTGTTCACCTGATGCCAGCTATTCAAATGAATCATCTACTTGTACAAGGGATTTATTGTCTATATGCACGTGATGCACACCTTCTTGAATCTGTTGTTATTGTTCTTCCTTCTCCTATTGGTACAATTTTTATTCTTTTTGGAGATGCTCCCTTAGCCCATGCAACTCCTTCTCTTCTTCTTCCATTCTCTTCTTATCGCTCTGCTTGTTCTACAAGTGGATCTGTTAGAAACTTGCAGCTTTGCTCCTCCTCCATGTAGTCGACAATATTCCTCTTCCCTTTGTCGTGCACAGGTATGCTTGGCTTTGCTACCTTTGCTACTGCTGCTATTGTTGGTGCTCTCTGAGGTGCTGCTTCATGCTGCTTTTATAACCATTCTATGGGAAATCCAACCTATTCATTAGGTCTGGAGGAATTGTAGCAGTACCTCCATGAGTCCTCGGCCCAATGACATGCCCCATGGATCCAGTTGAACTGAACTCTCGCACAATGATCCTTCACAATGCAATGTGGATCATATGGGTTAAAGATTTGGAGGTCAAAAGGATACTTCCTCATTTGTTCTGCTTCAACATTCGCGTCTTGATACTCCAACTCTCATATAACCCAATCCACAATTGAAGAGCGAGCCAAGGTGCCTTTTTCTTCCGCGACAATCTAGATGTCAATCTTGCCGAGATGTGGTACGCTACTTCCTACATGACAAGCACGTCCAAGGCATACTTTCACAGAACATGTGGATACTTATGCACACTAAACACTCGAATGAACGTGTCGAAAAATGAGGCATACCAATCTACAATTCCTAGCAATGTCTTCATTTCTTCCTCTGACATGCAGGGTGGATCCTATTCAAATATCAACCTATACACTCGGGTGAAAAAATGGTCGGAGAGTCGTATGATCACTCTGAGGCTGCATTCGAATAATAGCTTGAAATGCATGTTCATAGCAGTCTCCATTGGTGACCATGCCAAATCCAAGCTCGAGAACTCATGTCGGGCACAAACTACATCTAGAATGTAAGTGGACATATAAATCTCTGCATGCATACCATTGGGTGACTTTCGAGCCTTCGTGACTTTCTCCTTTAGCTGATAAGCCAGTATGTCAGAACAGTTGCATGGTCTTCCTTCTCTAGCCAGTTGGTCTAGTGCAACCACCCAACTCTAAGGGAAGGTCTCAGTGCTTTCTTGGCCACTCAATTGACATGTGGATATGACCAAGTATTGGTATGCCTTCCTTAATATCTTCGTCTTATAAATCTGGTTGGGTGTCATACTGAAATGAGATGGATCCTTAACTGAATCCTTCAGAATGTCTCTCGAGTGGCTTCTGTTGTTGGGTAAGCTGAATGGGGGAGTCATGACAGTCATGGGATCAGTCATCTAATATATCTCAGCATAACCTCATGCCCAGAAGGTTGCAAGATTTGTCCCACTAACACTACTTAAGGTCATCGTCTTGGGGTTAGTGTGAAAGACGATCTAGTGAATCATGTCTGCGCATGGGAACGCAGGGAATCTGCATGCAATCCGATACAAGTCAGACTTATGAGTGTTCACATACACCTGACAAGGTCTTCCCCAAAAGTACCTACAAATGTTTCATTCACCTCTTGTCACTTCAGTTTGATTTCCTTGTCTAGATACAACTTCGTGTCTTCATATATCGGTAAACTAGAGGATACCTTCTCAGTTGCTGCTTCAGCTGCCATACCATCAATGTCCTGAGATCCTGTTTTCTTGGAAGCCATTGAGACAAATGAACACCTGGAAGATCTGGAAATAAGCAGCATGCATGGAAAGAAATATGTCAGCGAAAACAAAGAAAATTTGAAGAAGGACAGAGCACATACCTGGGAAACTGATGAGAAAGATTGCACAAATTTCACTGGGAGGTCGAACTAGCTGTTGAATCTATGAAATGCACAATTTAGTTGGGCAGCTGGCTACTAGGATTGTGCAATGTGCAATCCCAACTCGAAAGGACTGCTAGCCCAGGGACAGATTTGCACAATTTCTTGGGCCAAACAGCCATTGTCCTCCAAGAATGCGTAAAACAGTCCAAGAGGCTAGTGTTGGGCTAGAATGCATAAATCTATAGAGGAAGGTTAGCCTTCCTTCCCTAGATTGCGTAATGCAACCTTTGTGAAGGTAGAGACCGGGCCAAGATTAGCATGACTCGCCGACAGGAAACTGAAAGTATGTAAGTTGATGAAATGCATGGCAACACTAAGTGATAGCCGAAGTGATAAACAATGCATGCAAAACATGAATGGAAGATTCAGCAAACAGATCAACATGAATATGGGTGAGGTCATTCGCTGGTTGGGCAAATGTCATGCAAAACAGTTTCATGCATGCGACAATAGTGAGATAGCATTGAAAACTGAAACATAGTGAGGACAATCTAGAATACATGTAAATGACAGTAGGAATTCAAAGAAAGCAAGAAAACAACACTCACACAAGAGAATACACAAAAATCGATAGAAATGTTGAAAAACACAAGTTGAGGCCACTTACGCATGGATAGCTGAGCTGGATGGGTCGAAGAGTCCTGGATGTGTTTTAGGATGTCAGAGCTCCAAGATTGATGTGAATGAATGAGATCTAATGTGTCAAATAAATAATTTTGGTCAAATGACGCGCATGCCATAAATCTAGGAAAAAGCGACACTTGGAGGGAAACTTCTAAAACAACTTTGCATGTAACCCCCAGCTGCTAAAAATAACTCCTTGAATCATGGGATGCCTTTTGCATGTTGCTTCTTGCTATTCAGGGAAGATCAATTCATGCATGCATGCAAGTTAGGTTTCCTCTATCCCAGGTGGAACTAGTCATCTGGAATATTCATGCATGTCAGTGCTCAACTTCTTGGGAAAAATGTGCATTCCTGGCTGGGAGCTGGGCTGACTGCTGGGAGTTTTGCACAATTTCTAGGCAGAGTAGCTAACTACTGCCTAGATTTGCACAAATCCTAGGTTGAACAACCTGTTGTTGGTAAAATTTGTGCAAATCCTGCTGGGAGGGTTGGCTAGCAGGATTGTGCAATCCTAGAGCCTAGCAGGCTATCAGAGAGGATTACACAATTCATGGAGGGAAGACTGGTTTCTCTCTAGAAATGCACAATTTTCAAGGGGAGGCTACTTAGCCTGTAGCTGGACCAAGTCTGGGTAAGTAGCCTATGAGGGGAATGGATCAACTGTGATCGGCAGGCCGCCTTTGTGCGAGGAAAACACTGAAGCTTGAGTACTTGACGAAGAAAGACAAAGTGTTGTGTAAGGTTGGTAGGGAGGCTCCAAACTAGGCTAAGGAAAAAATTTGGTGAGTGGTTGTAGGCACTACAATAGGACTCTATGATTGTTGTTAACTAGCCTAACAAGTCTCAAATTTGGAAAAAGCTATTACTTATTGATATTGTGGAGGATACTCAGTGTATCATATTATATTTTACATATTTCACATGCTTCCATGTCTACAAGGAGAGGAATGGGGCCACTGAGATCCTTTTTAAAGAGGTCCACCTCCTAGATCAGGATTTCTGGTTGGTGACTGAGTTTCGTGGATCTAAACAACTTCAATACTATATGTGCCCCTATGGCAAGGGGCATCATATTTAATTTTCATATGCATATTTATATTCTATATTTTCTTCCTAGTAGCCTTTTTTTTTATGCAGACCTTTATATTTTTCCTGCATATTTTTATTTTTGACACTCATGACATAATGTTTGATTGGAGCAAGAACATATTTCTTGTCTACAAGATTAGTATATTGTGATATACTTATATAATATTTTTTGTTATGTTTGACCATGGATGGATTCAGTTATATACACACTAAATTCACATGAATTGTGCATCTGTAGAATGTATTTTCCTTATTTATTAATAAGTATACAGGTTTCTTTTCTTCGAAAAAAAACATTTATGTTTTTTTCTTTTTCAAGGAAAAAGTCATAATGTTAATAAAATGATAAGAAAATTACATTTTGTATATGAAATATAGTGCATTCAAGAAAGCTAAACAAATATCCAAAGAAAATCAAAATGTAGGCCTGTAGAGAGTCCTTATCATGTCCATAATATATGTCTCATGACATAGATACATGTAACATATAAACAACAAATACAAACATATCCTCCTAGTCAATTGGGAATTTTATTTAAGAGAACGAAAAAGAATATTTTGTAGCCAGTAAGGTTGTATATCCATCTGTAGGATCTCTATTAAAGGAATTTGATAATATTCATAGGTGTTTTCCTCTATTTTCTCTAGGATTTTCCAGGTGAACAAAATATGTGTAGTGGTTGTTTTAGATAGTGTGTCTGCACTGGATATTCTTTCCCTGTAAATATGAAAACATGAAGTCCGATCAAAAGAATTCTTTAATTGTAAGATCTTCAAGGATTAGGTATAATGTGTGCATGTGACATCTTGAAATATCATTAAACAAATTTATAATAGTCTTTGAGCCACCAAAATTATTCAACTAATGACATCCTTCCTCTATAGAAAACAAGAAGAAAAGATCGATGTTGACTAACTTAGCACAATTATTTGTGCCTCTTCCTAGCCTAATTTGAAGATTGAAACAATAATTTTCTCAAAGATATAATACAATACCCACCCCCCACCTCCATATTCACCTCTAGAAAGTGAAGCACCATCAAAGAATGCCTATGGATAAGAGTGGTCAGTGTATTCAAATACGACGTTATGAGGATGGTGTATTGGTCAACATCATAAAATAGAGAAAAAGTGGCAATGACCTGTGCAACAACTATATCAGGATTGGTAAGCTTGTATTGAAATATTTCATTGTTCCTTGAGATTCATATTCCCCAGCTAATTAATGGTTGTAAACTCTTTTTCTTTTTTGGAATGGTAAACGATCTATGCTAGAAATATCATTAACATAGAATTAAATATTTATCTATTACATAAAAAAATACTACAAATTGAAATAGGGTAAGCCATGTTCCACCCCACCATATATTGAGCTATGCTGCAATATTTATCATAATGGGCCACCCCTGAGCCAGATCTTGATACCTTTAGGGAAAAATTAAACTCAAGGATTTCTCATAAATTTTTTAGACCCTATTTAACACAAAAAGTGAATGCCACTTTCCTTCAGATAGGAAAAACCATTTCTCTATATCACATAGGTTGTCACTCACAACTCTTAACCAATAACAAGGTCTGAACATCTATGGGTTTTTCCATGATTTCTCTTTCCAATTGCGCCTTGACCCTTCATCTTCCTAGTCATTTGGTAAAATCTTATTGGAAATACCAAGCATCACATCAAGGGAGGATACTATTTATTCAAGTAAGGCTATTATTTCTCCCACCCCCATTACATATTTTCCTCCCTAGTTAAGTTTTCCCCATCCCTAAGGCATCATGATCTGTTGGTTGTCCCTTTCTTTAGCTCTAGATTTTTTATTAATGAAAATAAACATTAAATCATATAATTTATTTTTATATCATAGCATCAATGATGGAACCCTAGGATTATATGTTCTTAATTACATTATAAAATTAGAGGTAATTAAAGGGGTGTCACAATCCCCTCCCCCTTTAAGGAACATTGTTCTTGGTGTTCTACTATTTGTAGAACCATTCTATAGAAAATAATGGATATGTCTCTTTCATATCAATAACATTTTCCATGTCCTTATTTGCTACTTTGATCGATGTCATTTATGTTTCATTGTGTAGTCACCTCTATACCTCCTAGAATTCTATCACATTCTTGCAATAGTCGTTTGTTGATTTACAAGGATTCCACAGAGAACAAGTTCAACTTATTTTTTCTTGGACATACCCAATGCATTCATGATCGCAATGATTATATACATGAATATTTAAAACCAATTCATTCAACTACATGTTCCATATCAACAAACTCAACATTACATGATGGAATCACTTGTCTTAAGCTTAGAAACTATTGGTCCAATAGTCATGGACTCATGAACACAATACAATCCCTACATTTACTTCATACTTCCCACATTTTCACAGAATCTCTCAATGCATTACCAAATATATTTTATCTCATAAGTATATTATTCATTCATTTAATTTGGTTTCAACATGGTATCTCAATACATGCACACATTATTAAGATCTTACTAAATATTTTTGCGCTAATAATTTTTTTGCCTTAACCATACACCTTCTTGGGAATTCATAAAATATATGCATTAATTTGAAAATAAAAGGGTATCAAATTCAACTAAAATGAATTCTTACCCAATTCCTTTACATTTTAACCTCTACTTACTACTTTCCTTGCTTACTTGGCTACCATCACATGCATTCTTAGCTAATATCTTTTCAGTGAGTTCAACTAGCTTCTTAACATACTTGATGTTGCAACATTCAAAAGGTCCTGAAATGATCTCAACCTCACATCTTAGTTATAACTCTATCATTTCATCTACTTACACACATGTTTCAATAAATATTCATAAAGGAAATTTGCACTATGTATCCAATTTACACATTCAAGCATTGCCTTCAATCACGCACCCAAACATATGCATATACATCTTGTTATGCATGTGTCATTCTTGCACATATGCCATGTTATTCATACACATTTTTTAAATTTAATTTTCAACCTCTCTTGTTTTCAATCATTCACATGACAAGTTTCATAAGCATAAGCACAAGCAAACTACTTTCTTTCATGTGGTCGTTAGAAACAAGATATCACTCTTGCACACTTTCCATATGAACATCTCATGTGACATGGAATTCATTCGGAAACCTTACTATATTACCTAAAGCATAGCAAGTACCAATTTATATTTTCTTACCATTCATGTATTCATGTTATTTTCATAAATAAAATATATCATCCAAGCATAATTTTCAGTTAAAGGAAACTCCCTCCTCAACTCATTTTCACAGTTTTGACTCCACTGTCAATTTAGTTCATATTGACCAAGTCAAGCCCTCCTTGGCTAATCCTTTATCCACATCTGCCCTCTAATACAACTTTGCAAGGAAGGATTCCAAGTTCATTAGGAATTTCATGACATGAATAAATACACAATTTTTATTAAACAAAGAATTAAATTTTCTCAAATTCTCATTGGGATCACAACCCAAATTTCTTCTTTTTAATAGCTACGGGGTCCTTCACCCTTACATTCCTATGAATATTAGTTGTCTCAACACATTATATTAGTACAATTGTTTTATAACATGAGAATTCCTTCATGCAATCTCACAAGAATATACTCATATCATGCACTTACTTGGACATTCACATAATGCTTTAAGTGTGCATAAAATTCAAGAGTCATAATAAATATTTTTTAGAACACTTGTTTGAAGAAAACCACTGACTAGAAGTAAAAATATTATTTTCTATTATTCATAGGCTTTGTTTCTCCTATTTTATTCAACAATAAGTCATTTGTATGCTAGGACATGACTCCACAAATATATTGGTTTACCAAGATCCAATCATGATACATAACCAATATTTAACACAAACAAGGTAAAGGTACTAACCTTAGTAGCTTCCAACCAACATTCTCACATCCCCCCATCAACCCACTCATCCTAAGGTAGTGCCACCCCTTCTCTAATCACAACAATCCCTTGTGATGTGCCATTATCCTTCCAAGGTCTCTAACTTAGGTTTCCCAAGGATGTATTAGAGCCTTATGGCTTATAGGAGTTTAATATACCTTTAGGGCTCTAGGTACTCTCCATACCCCACACACAAACACTTGTCCATCTACTCCTCCCTCTATGTGTCCATCCATCCGCAAGGAAAATGAACAAGAAGTGCACTCACAACATTGTTGCATCATGCATATCAACATGCATAAGTTCCACTTGTATGATTCTCTCATCAACACCATGTCTACAACACCTTCATTAGCTTCCCAATCATGTTGTCAAATTGTTCATGGTTATATGTTCACCATTAACCAGTATTAGTCATATGAATCTTGTTACGAAAAAATACTAGTGTGAGTTGCAGAAATTTTGAATAATAAACACATATTCAATGGATATTATCCTGATCATGTACAATTGCGGAATACATACACAATACATAAGTTCCTCTACGTTGATCATCAATATAGCAGCATCAATAACAATAAAACATCAAGAGCATGCACACATTGACACAGTATGTAACCCGGGGAAAGCTTACAGCTGAAAACCCCACACTATCTGTATATTAATCATTGAGAACATGTAACATTACAATAGTCAATACTTCTCACAAGTATCCAACACTATCTCCACCTGTTACACACAATACAGGTCAGATCTGATCTCCAAATCTATTCCACTGCTTGCCTGCCTCCACTGCTCAATACCTG
This sequence comes from Pinus taeda, assembly GCA_000404065.3. Taxonomy (NCBI): domain Eukaryota; kingdom Viridiplantae; phylum Streptophyta; class Pinopsida; order Pinales; family Pinaceae; genus Pinus; species Pinus taeda. Next base: position 11,572 of record APFE030994537.1, on the reverse strand, counting down.
CACAAGAATGGATGAGAATAGTTGAACCAAACTCGTATTTACCTTAAAAGAATCACTCACACTGGGAATCACATGAGCAAAGGCTATAATCACTTGGTATTGGCCAATTCTCATTGGCATAACTCAATCTCATTGATTGTGCAAATCCTCATGCACAACTATAGTCACAACTGATAGCAATCTGATCCTTTAACACCTGTCCCTGCTGAACTGAACATGCACTGACATGCAACTGAGTTAAATGATGTATTCTTTAGTTGCATTATGAGTTAATAATTAGCTTAACAACTCATCATTAGTCTATTTGCAGTTAGACTAATTACAACTAGTTTAACCAAGTCAAACTGAACACAACTCCATCAACTCCACCAAACTCAATTGATTGAGTTCTAACTGAAGTCATGCATGCAACAACTCAACTGACCCACAAAGAAAATGTATTTCCTTTTGACAGCTGCATGTGCCACATCGGTAGCTCAAACTGAAGTGCACCAAGAGAATAAGATAAACTTTATAGTCTAAATATTATTATAAGCTAATAATATTTGACTTCTCTATAATTAGACTTGACAGTGTCACCGATGTTGTCTAAAAATAGAAGTCCATCTATTTTTGCCAACTTGACCAATCATCCATAAATAGCATCCTGCAACTCATAGAGATGATCCATATGTCTAAAAATAGACATAGTCTAAAAATAGACTTCGCGCCATAATTTGCCTGCGGGCCCACTTAATGAAGGCGACTCTTTTCACTAAGCTCCATCATCTTGTTGCAATCTCAACACTCCCTCTCAACAAGATATGGATTATCAGCAACCCCTATCCTGCCTTAGTGGTATTCAAATTTTCTCCTGTGAGAGCCTTCGTCAGAATATCAACATCCTGATCCTCCATTGGAATGTATGAAAGTAACATGATCCTCCACTGCACACAATCTCTAATATGATGGTACCTGATGTCAATGTGTTTAGATCTATCATGAAATACAGGATTAGCCGAGAGTTTAATGCAACTATGCTTATCACAGTAAATCACAGTAGGATCTAAATGAGAACCGAACAAACCAACCAGAATCTTCCTCACCCATATAGCCTCGCATGCAGCCAAACTTGTTGCCATATACTTGGCCTCTACTGAACTGAGTGCCACGGATCTCTGCTTCCTACTATACCAAGAAACTACTGTCGATCCAATACTGAAGACCCCTTCTGATGTGCTCTTTCTGTCCGTTGGGCTCCCTGCCCAATCTGCATCCGTGAAGCCACATAGCTTCACCTCATCCTCCTATCTGTACCACAATCCATATCTCGATGTGCCTCTCAAATAATGCAATACATGCTTGCCTGCCTTCCAGAAGAGCTTGGTAGGCTTAACCATAGCTTGTGAAAGCTGGTTAACTGCATAGCATATATTGGGTCGTGTATTGACCAAATACATCAATGCCCCCACTAACTGTCGATAAATAGTGGCATCCACTTCTTCTCCTAAAGTGGCATCCTCCTTCCTCCAACCTCCAGGAAGAGGAGTATCAATAGACTTGTAGCCATGCATGTTGAACTTCTCCAGTATCTCCCAAGCATACTTACCCTGAGAACAAACAGTCCACCATTGCACTGCCATATTTCCAATCCTAGGAAATAGTGAAGGAGGCCCAAGTCCTTCATCTCAAACTCCTTAGCAAGATCATCCTTTGATGAAATTATCAACAGCTCATCACCCATTAGAATCAAATCATCTACATACAGTACAATGATAAGCAACTTACCCTCCACCACAATATGGTATAGGTTAGGATTCGCCTTGCTCTTGGAGAATCCAAGTCCAGTGAAATAGCTGTCTATCCATGTGTACCAAGCATGTGGTGCTTGCTTCAACCCATATAGCACTCTCTTGAGCCTGCACACATGCGACTCACTGTTGAAGACCTCAAAGCCTTCGGGCTTCTCAATGTACACCTCCTCCTCAATGACTCTATTGAGGAACATAGTCTTCACATCCATCTGATGAATGTGCCATCCCATCTGTGCTGAGACAACAAGAATCGTCCGTATGGAAGAATACCTTGCGACAGGTGCAAAGTCTCCTCATAATTGATCCCCTCTATCTGTGAAAAGCCTCAGGCAACGAATCTTGCCTTGTACTTCTCCACACTCCTGTCAGCTGCCTGCTTAATTTTGTAGATCCATATCAAACCCACCACTGATTTCCCTTCCGGTCTTGGAACAATCTCCCATGCACTGTTTCTGACAATAGAATCATACTTTTCCACCATGGCGTCTACCCATGTGGGATCCTCCACAGCTTCCTCGAAAGAGGATGGCTGAGTCACAACACACTTGCTCATAAGAGCCATGTATCCAATGTACCGATCAGGTGACTGTCTCTGTGTACGTTGGGCTGTAGGTGGTCCTACAACTTTCTCTGCATCTTGAGCCAGTCACTCAGCTTTTGTCAAGCGCTTTCGCCCTCTGATGGTTGGCGCTGCTTGAGTGGTCTCTTCCACTCCATGAACCTCGTCCTGTGGCTAATCTGCATCCTGAAGCTCATCCTTAGAAACTAATAACTCCTCATCTGCATGCAAGTGTAGCTCCCTCTCAAGTGAACACTTCATGGCTTTCTCCTCCTGAAATTTTATATCCCGTCGCACAATAGTTTTACCACTGTCTGGCAAATACACACGATAGTTTTGGGGCATTTCAGTGTACCCCACAAATATCCCAATCTATACAGTCGGCTCCAACTTCTTCCTAGAATCCTTCATCACATGCATGTACATGTTAGCACCAAAAATCCTCAAATGAGAAAGATCAGGCTTCTTACCAGAATAAGCCTCCTCGAGTGTACTCATGCCAAGTATCTTATGAGGACAACGGTTATGCACATAAACTGCTGTATTGCATGCTTCTGCCCACAAGTGAAGGGGTAGGCCCTGATCATGCAACATCACCCGTGCAGCACCCACGATCGTTCTGTTCTTCTGCTCAGCTACCCCATTCTGCTGTGGGTTATGGGAAGGTATGAGCTCTCTTCGAATCCCTTCTGCCTTGCAGAAATCCTTGAACTCGTCCGAGATGTATTCATCACCATTATCGCTCCTAAGAGCCTTCACCTTCTTCCCCCAATCCTTCTCGACCAGTGCTTTGAATTCACGGAACGTTGAATATGTCTTGCTCTTCTTCTGCATGAAGAAGATCCAGCACTTACGAGAGAAATCATCAACAAAAATCACATAATACCTATGTTTTGCTGTCGAAGCAACTGAGAAAGGTCCATACACGTCTATGTGAATTCTCTCAAGGATCGTTGTGGCGCAACTATCTTTCTCGTGAAAGGTGGCTTTCACAAACTTCCCCAAATTACACCCCTTGCACTGATCTAACTGCACAAGTGTGCCTTTAGGAAGCCCTGTAGTGATCTGCTATAGTATCTTCAAGGCTCCATGGATAAGGTGACCCAATCTCCTGTGCCACAACTCGCCATCATCCTGGATCACCAATCCTTTTGCCTTGCCTGCCATTGGTGCGCATCCATCTACATGCAACTGATAAAGGTTCCTTACTCGAACCCCTATCTTCCGGGTCTCACCAGTTGTCTTGCTGCGCAGGAAAGCTTTTCCCTTGCTGAAAACAACATCATACCGCTTGTCTTCTAACATCGCCACAAAGATAAGATTCTTCTTCAATCCTGGAACATGCATGACTTCCTTCAATACGAAGGGTTTACCAGACTCCCTCTCAAAGGAAATGGTACCAATACCGGTCGCACTATATCTACCATCATCGCCCATCTCAATGTTCACTCCAAGATCTTTGTCCTCCAGATCAGAAAACAAATCTCTATCTCCCATCATGTGAAAAGACGCACCAGTGTCCAAGAACCACACTGATCCCATCAAACTTGAAACCAAGCATGCGATCAATGAAAAATCAAGCTCAAACTGTGAGGATAGAGCCTCTCCTACTGCAGATCCAACAACTTGCTTGTTCTTCTTCTTCTGCAGACAATTAGTGGCATAGTGTGCATGCTAGTGACAGTGAAAACACTTCACCTTGGACATGTCCTGCTTCTTTCCTTTCGCACTAGACTGAGAAGCTTTCTTTCTCTTCCCTTTCTTTGCTTTAATAGCCAAAGCATAATTTTCTTCATCAGCTCCCTTTGATGAAGATCCGTCCCTGGTACTCTGCCTGATCTCCTCCTGCACAAGATCTGACCACAGTTTTTCCCCTCTTGGCAATTTCTCCCGACCATTGAAAGAGTCGTGATAGGAATTCCAACTCTTCAGAAGACCAAGGATAGCCAAGCTCACCAAGTCCTCATCATTGACAGTAACCCCCACACTTCCCAACTCATCTCAACACTGAGTGAACTTCTTGAGATACTTGGGCATACTATCACCCTTCTCGCATTTGATGTTTCTGAGTTTATCTTTGAGCGCCAACTTCCTCTGATAGCTCTTGCTTTGGAATAATTCTGTTAACGATTTCCACATCAAATATGGAGTAGCCTTTCCATGGAGGCTGGACACAATGTGATCCTTCATGCACTCCAACAGAATCCTTCAACATTTTGCGGTCTTCTTTTGCCAAGCATCAGCTTGAGTAGCATCAGTAAGCTTTGGGACATCTGTCTCTATGAACTCCTTTAGCCCATTATCATCCAATACTGCCTCCATCTTGTCCTTCCATGCAATATAGTTCATACTACCCTCAAGGGCATACTCCAATCGCAATCCTGTGAAAGACATCTTAGTTTTGACACCAAGAAAAGACTGCTGCAAATTCGAATCCCACCAGCTCCAACTCAACCGCTTCCAATCTAGAATTCATGAGAACAAGGTATTTCTTGTACAAAGATCGACTGTATGGGCATTCTCCGGATATCTCACCTTCCAAAGGAACGATGAATCCAAAGGCTACCTGGCCCGATTACAGACTCTGCCTGAAGAAATAGAATGTAAACACTTCCTGAATAGTAGATCTGATGATCAACAACTCTGATACCATGTAGAAATTTTGAATAATAAACACATATTCAATGGAGATTATCTTGATCATGTACTATTGCAGAATACATACACAATACATAAGCTCCTCTACGTTGATCATCAATATAGCAGCATCAATAACAATAAAACATCAAGAGCATGCACACATTAACACAGTATGTAACCCGGGGAAAGCTTATAGCCGAAAACCCCACACTATCTGTATATTAATGATTGAGAACATGTAACATTACAATAGTCACTACTTCTCACAAGTATCCAGCACTATCTCCACCTGTTACACACAATACAACTCAGATCTAATCTCCAAATCTATTCCACTACTTGCCTGCCTCCACTGCTCAATACCTGCTCAAGAATGGATGAGAATGGTTGAACCAAACTCATATTTACCTCAAAAAAATCACTCACACTGGGAATCACGTGAGCAGCGGCTATAATCACTTGGTATTGGCCAATTCTCATTGGCATAACTCAATCCCATTGATTGTGCAAATCCTCATGCACAACTATAGTCGCAACTGATAACAATCTGATCCTCTAACACTTGTCCCTGCTAAACTGAACATGCACTAACATGCAACTGAGTTAACTGATGTATTTTTTAGTTGCATTATGAGTTAATAATTAGTTTAATAACTCATCATTAGTCTATTTGCATTTAGACTAATTACAACTAGTTTAACCAAGTCAAACTGAACACAACTCCATCAACTCCACCAAACTCAACTGATTGAGTTCTAACTGAAGTCATGCATGCAACCGCTCAACTGACCCACAAAGAAAATGTATTTCCTTCTGACAGTTGCATGCGCCACATTTGTAGCTCAAACTGAAGTGCTCCAAGAGAATAAGGTAAAGTTTATAGTCTAAATATTATTATAAGCTAATAATATTTGACTGCTCTATAATTAGACTTGACAGTGTCGCCGCTGTTGTCTAAAAATAGAAGTCCATCTGTTTTTGCCAACTTGACCAATCATCCATAAACAGAATCTTGCAACTCATAGACATGATCCATATGTCTAAAAATAGACTTTGTGCCATAATTTGCCTGTGGGCCCACTTAGTGAAGGCAACTCTTTTCACTAAGCTCCATCATCTTGTTGCAATCTCAACAGATGCCTGGTAAGACCCCGTGGAATTTGGATTAGAGGTTGAAAAGCACCATTCGCAAGGCCAACATGACCCTGATGGATGCACAACACCACGCCTTGTTCATCACATCACTAACGCCATATCTGAAGTTGGCCTTGTCACAACAGAAGATCTCAACCCATGCAGAAGCGCTAGAGGCAGCAATGCAGCTGCACGAAACCCTAATATAGGACCCAGGGTTGGGAGTTCAGCAAATCCAAGTGCAGGTCAAAAATTTTTGTTTGGAAATACAGAAGTTAAAACAAGAACGAACACCATGCCCAGAAGTCCAGGAGGAAGTATGGTGCATAAAGTGCAAGAGCCAGGGACACAATAAAGATCACTATCCGGTCTTGGTCAATTTTGTGGTAACAGGGGGACCGACACCATTGTGACCATAGGTATAGGTAGGATCGAGCATGATTTCCCCACTCTGGTGTGCAATCTGTCAGGTAGGAGGGAAGCACAACACTAATAACTATCATCTATTGCCAAAATACAACCGGACCCCCTAGCAGCTCTTTGGCAACTTTTGTAGATCAGTGGGTCACGTAGAAATAAATTGTCGTAGCTATCCAATGTTGATGAACCAGGCACCTGCCTACAGAATGCAGACTGAGGTGCGAGGTCAGGATCTAGCCGCGGTGTTTGCGTGCGGTGGGTTCCCGGGACGTGGTCGAGGACGGGGTGGAATGGGACTGGGAAGGCGTTGCTACTAGCTAATTTGTTACAACTATGGAGGACTAGGACATTATGCACGAGATTGTACCAATCCAACTCGAGTATCATGTCCTTATTGTGAGCAATTCGATCATGAGCTACTAGATTGCCCCATGCTGATAGTGCAAATTCACAAAAAAAAGACAGTGCCTTCTACAACAATGCAAAATGTGCATATGGTGAGATCCAAACCACGCGATGATGGACCCAAGGTAAACATGGTATTACAGTGCAGCCATAGAAGAGGTCGATGGGGAGACCAATATGGAAGCTAGGGAAAGCTTCACGAGCATCTCTACCCGAGGTAGTAGGGATCAACTTGAGTTGGATAGGGATTCCTCGATGTTGAATACCTTCTTGGAGACATGCATAAAACAGCTTCGCAACAATAGGGCAGTCAGAGGGTTACGGGAAGTGATGAATAGGTGTGCAAGGTGAGGTGAACCTCACGCAGTCTCGAAATTAGGAAGACACGCATCGCGGACGGGATGGGAGATGTGTTTAACGGCATAGATTAGTGGCTATGAGATGGATCAGGTCATTCTAGACCTAGGTTTGGATGCAAACGTATTACCTAAATAGACTTGGGAGAGCATGGGTAAGCCTACACTACAATGGTCTCCTATCTAATTGCAAATGGCAAATCACAAAAAAAAATTCTCGCACATGGGAAGGCTACAAGGAATTACAGTAGATATTGATGGTGCAAGTCCTCGGATGAACTTTTAAGTTATTGAAATCATGGATGAAAATAGCCCATACCCTGTGTTGCTAGGGGTAGACTAGGCCACTGACGTTAATGGGGTTATTGACCTCAAATAGAGGAAGATGATATTTGAGAAGAATTCACTCCGTGTAGTCATTCTGTTAGATCCAATAGAAGGACCACGCTACACAAAACCAGTTTGTAATGACGAAAGGGACGATGCATTGGATTGTATCTACAAGATTGTTGCGCATAGGCCAAAGGAGTAGAGGAGAACCTCGTGGGGCTATGCCAGCTCATGCACCAGCGATTAAGATGAAGAGGACGAGAAATTGCGGACCAGGGTAAATGGGGTAATGACGCTACATTGTAATATGATGATAAGATCCTTGTATTGCATTAAAGCTCAGACCTGTGAACTGCCAAGGTATGATGGGTTGACAGAAGTGGATGAACCCCTAGTTCAATTCGAAAGCATGGTACTAGAGTACCAATGGTTTGATGCGCTGAAATGGGCATTGTGAGCGACACCGGTTGGATGGTGGGGTGCCCATGAAGGAACCTTCGAGGATTGGCGAAGCTGCAGGCGCATGATGCAGTTAAGATTTGGGAAGCCAGCGCTACGAATAACAGAGAAATATGATGGACGAGAGAATCCACACATACACCTTAGCAAATGGACCAAATCTTATGGTGTGGAGCCTCAACCAGAATGGGTGCACTTATTTTATCATACCCTGGATGTCATTCCAAGGAACTGGTATACAGAAACAGAGCTTTGACATGGAACCAGTGAGTATATTATCCTGCGCGGAGGGTTTCTATCGACATTTCTCTTTGAAGATCAATGGATGGATACCGTGGATGATGCATTACAGTTAGTAAAAATTGCCATCTTCAGAACACCACCGGAACCAGAAGAAGTCGCTTCGTTAGGTTGGTCGCGATAGTTGAGCCAGGCCTTAGCATGTTACAATGTACAAATAGAATATGACGAGGATGACCCGTGTAACATCAATATACCAGAATCCGAAGGTAGTTGTGAGGTGTGCGGCCCCGAGATAGAAGATCCAGACATCAAGACACCATTGAAAACAAAGAAGGTAAATATCGGAATAGAGGAAGAGCCAAAGTATGCTACACTTGGGGACTATTGGGACAATGCCACGGTGAAAAAGGTCATCAAGTTGCTTCGCGAATACCGAGATTTATTTCCTACAAAAATTACGGAGTTGAAAGGGATTCTAGGAGACTTAGGGATGATGAAAATAACTTTGAAGCCAGATGCAAAGCTAGTGAAACAACAACCCTACCGACTGAATCCAAAATACAAAGCAAAGGTCCGTGAAGAATTGGATAAGATGTTGGTAGCAGGAAATATTGAACTAGTCGAGGAATCCGATTGGGTAAGTCCTATGGTTGTGCAGGAGAAGAAATAAAAGGGTGAGATCCACATCTATGTAGATCTATGGAAGCTCAATGATGCTTGTGTTAAGAATCTGATTCCAACACCCTTTACAGATGAGGTACTAGAAAATGTGGGTGGGCAGGAAGCATACTTCTTCACAGATGGGTTCTCCGGGTACCATCAGATCAAGATCGCGCCAGAGGATCGGAGCAAGACAACATTTGCTACTAAATGGGGTTGTTTTCAGTATACGGTAATGCCCTTTGGGTTGAAGAATGCACTGGCAATATTTTCTCGTATTGTGGTAGCCGCATTTAAGGAATTTATCCACAAGTTCTTAGAAGTCTACCTGGATGACTGGACCATATTTGGCTTGGTTAAAAAAAATGTTGCGAGCTTATGATTGATGCTAGATACCTGCCGTCAACACCAGATTGTGCTTACTCTAAAGAAGTGTACGTTCCTTATCCCTTTCGGAAACTTGCTGGGCCATGTGGTTTGTAAGCAAGGACTGATGGTGGATCCGACAAAGATCGTTGTCATACTAAATCTGCAAGCACCGCGAAGTGTAAAGCAGCTACGCGCTACATTAGGACACATGGGCTACTACCGAAAGTTTATCAAAAGCTATGCCCAGATCACGACTCCAATGGAACAGTTACTGAAGAAGGATGCTACATATTGCTGGAACGAGGAATGTAACAAAAGCCTGGAAACCCTTAAGGAAAATATGGCTTCTACCCCTATCTTGGTCTTTCCAAAGTGGGACATTGAATTTCATGTACATGTCAATGCATCGTGTATTGCGTTGGGTATGGTACTCACTCAAGAAGGAGTGGAGGGAGTTGATCACCTGATTGCGTTCGCCAGTCACAAAATGTCCAAGGTAGAAAAGAATTACTCTACTACTAAGCGAGAGGGATTAGCGATGGTATACGTATTACAAAAGTTCCGCCACTATCTACTCGAAGGACATTTTAAGATGTAAACTGATCACTCTGCACTCAACTACCTAGTGAATAAGCCTGTGTTGGGGGGACGTATCTATCGATGGTTGCTGTTGTTTCACGAATATGACTTTGAGGTTGTTGTAAAGCCGGGACATATGAATGCAGGTCCAGATCATTTGTCCCGAATTGAGACCGATATAATCCACTTTTAAACTATGGGCACTGCGCCACAGGGGTATTCTATCTAGCAAAAGAAGGAATTGGTGATACGCGTAACAAATTTTACCGTAATTACAGGCCACCTCTACAAGATGGGCAACGACAAAATATTGCATAGATATGTACCTGAGTTCGAGCATGGATAGACCCTAGCCGAAGCACATGGATGGGTTGTTGGCAAACATTATGTGGGTTGCGCCACAGCCCAGAGATTCTTTGTGCTGGATTATGGTGTTCCACTTTACATCAAGATTCGAAAGCATACTATCGAGCCTACGATGTATGTCAACGAACGGGAAAACTATCGTGAAGGGTCGAAATTCCACTTCAGCCATAGATGATGCTACAACCATTTGAGAAATGGGCAATCGACTTCATCAGGCCTATTGAACCGTGAGGAAAGATGGGCGTGCACTATATCATCACTGTGACTGAGTGTTTGACCCGATGGGTTGAGGCACAACCAGTTAAGGATTGCACGGCTGCGACAACAGCAAAATTTTTGTTCGAAAACATTTTGACCAGGTTTGGCTGCCCCAAAATTCTCATGGGTGATAGGGGGACACATTTTCTGAATGAAACAATCAGTGCACTCATAGAGTAATTTTAGATATATCACCAACAAAGTACACCCTACCATCCACAAGAAAATGGGACTATCAAGGCCTTCAAAAAAAAATTGGAGAACACGTTGACTAAGGTCTGTAATGTGTGACACAATGACTGGGACTTGTGCATCCTGCTGTGCTATGGGCATACTAAACGACGTGCAAGAAGATGATAGGCCAGACACCGTTTCGCTTAGTCTATGGCAAGGAGGCCATTATGCCTATGGAATATATTATTCCCAGTCAGCGGATTGCAGCAATCACAGGTATGGTAGACCATGGAGCATTGGAAGAGAGGCTCACACAGCTAGAAGAATTGGAGGAGGAATGATTATTGGATGGATTCTATCAGCAGGTACAGAAATAACGCAAGAAAGCGTCGCACGATCACCATATCAAGGTGTGCACCTTCAAGGAGAACGATCTAGTATTGCTTTATGACAGTAAGTTTGAAAAATTCCCAAGTAAACTTCGCATGCACTGGTTGGGACCATATGTCGTCAAAGAAGTTACCGATGAGGGTGCGGTTCAGTTGGCTAAACTCAATGGAGACCCCTTCCCAGGAAGAGTAAATGGCAGTCCCCTAAAGCTCTACATGGGCGGGCCAACCGCCTGACTAGCTGACAAAAAGATAGTCTCACCGCTCCACCTAGTTGAAAGAGAGCGTGGGATGATAAATCAGCCTGTGGGACATATGCTCGAGTACTACGATGCACATATATTTGACCAAACACAAGGATCGAGGTTGCTTGAAAAGGATCACGCAAATGCAATGATAAAAGGAATGATGACCATTGATATCACTATTCATGACATC